>JARLTB010000034.1:4207500-4525000 GCA_030141615.1 Unio pictorum | reverse complement strand
ACCAGCAACATTTTTTGTGACTGGTTCCTGGATAGATTGTAGTACCATTTCGAGGTATTCCCCATCCTAAGGGCTGGAGTACCGAGTTAAATGGTATGCATACCATGTATGTTTATCTTCCCGGACAGGCAATACGTTCTCAGAAAGCTCAAAGACGTTGTTGGTGAGAATTGCAAGCGTCTTTCAAGGGCGCTTAAAGAACGCTTTTAACGGCCAAATCAAACGAAATTTAATAGAACGATGCGGAAAGAGAAGACGCGTAGTTTGCGAAACACTCATCGAACATGAACAAAGTATTAAAATATTTTTTCACTCAGCATATCCGACAGCACCAGGAGATATAATTGATGTTCAAGCCAGGAACGTCATTTCAATAATTTGCAGAAGGGGAAAGCGGGCAAAGCTTGTTAATTTTCGTATATAGGCTACATGCAAGTTCGGGGGTTGGGACAAATTACACCCCCCCACACACACACCTCCAAGCCAAATAAACATTTATGGACATACAGGTAGATTAGTAGAAGGAAATTTACGTTGAACAAACGGTGGCAAACAGTTTAAATGGTGCCATAGAGCGAGTCATACAATCGGAAGTCTTTTATTGTGCAGACAAACAGCACAAGGGTGATCGTGACTATTAGCGTCAGTTAAGAACGAACATTAAAAAACGGAAGGCGGGGGAGCATATCCTGCTGGTCTATGCTGCAACAGATGATCGGAAAGCTCCAAGACGAATAATCATGCTGAAAAAGTCGTCGGAGTGCGACAAAGTCACGAGTACCAACGTTAGCGCAGATGGTTATACGAAAATTATTACTCTAAATTACTGACTCGCAACAAATGATTCAAATGTAGCCAGAGATGTCATATTTAGACAATTTTTACAAATTTAAACCTGCAATAGATGGTTATAACATACAAAGAGCCAATATATAGACGACGATGCAAGGATATTGCGCTCGCTTTTGAGTTGTCATTGTTTCTTTCATCCAAACAGCCATTGGAGAAAAGAAAACAACTGGCTGCACTTGAATGGAGTCCGCGTTGTAGCTACCGAGGCAAATATGTTTGCAACAGTTAGTATACAAGGTTTTGATCCCATGCTTTTGACACATAATGTCGTGCCCATCACACTGATATCTGAGCAATTCTATTGGTTGATACAGATTCTAAATGTACCTCCACTCATCACAACTAAGCTGCATATTGTCTGTGCAGGAGATACCATGCTGACACTTAAAATAAAGTCACACTTTAGTTGTGTGCGTTAATGTTTAAATCGTCAAAGCAATTTTTGCAAATATTGATGTCTCCGTGATTACAGGTTTGAACTTTATGAAAAAATGCATATTTAAGATCGGTTGTACATCACTGCTGATCTCTTTCCATGGAACGTTATGGTGTTGCATGAATGCTTGAGGGACATTCTGCATGATTGAAGTGAGATTGTCACACCTGCAATATGCTACTGAAGGCATAACACATCCCCAGTTGGATTTGGTGTTATATCGAGTAGAAGGCCAAGGTTGCCATCTGAGCTTGTCTCCTGTCCAAAGGCAGAATGAAGCCGGACTGTCTGAGCAAGTTTTACAGAGCAGCAACGTCTGAACTATCACCGTAGCAAGCAGAGACAGCGTGATGGGGGATTTTTAACATAGCTTTACAACTTTTAAGTCATACGCTATGATGTTTGCAATATTGACGATAGTGATATCAGGCACTGCGGCATCATACCGCAGATATATAATAATGTATTACTCAGTCACATTATCCTGACACCAGGTCGACCAGTCATAACACTAACTTCACAATGATGCGCGCCTAGAGAGGTAGCTGATAATACTATTTTGTAAGTCTTTGGTATGAATCGGCTGGGGTTCGTTCCCGTGAGCACCGGCATCCGAGTTAGACGGTCAGAGACTATCAGAGCGGTCTCAAACAGACTAAAGCAATTGCTCTATCAACAGTGAGAGTTATTTTCACCTTCACGCCATGAGCTTGTATGCACGATTATAATGAAACAAACTATGAACACAGGGGATGACAATCCCATTGAATTAGCCTAACATTACATGAGCCTGCTAACGAAGAACTGGATAGGCAACTTGATTATATCATCAGCAGGGGTACTTTTGTACCCTTTTACGGTTAGTCTAAGAGGTACACCAACCAAACCACACAGGCAGCGTAAAAGCAACAACACTGGTATATATTGCTGCAGAAAATATGAGAAAGGGAACAAATCCGTAATGAGATGATGTGGGAGACACGGGATATAACTTTTGAAGAATGTGACATTGTAAGAGGAATAGTTTACAACCGATAGGACAACAGTGTTTCTGAACATTTCGGGCTAAGCAACTTCTTCGTCAGGAAAGAAAAGAAGCCAATAACGGCCTTAGCAAACGCGGGTCCGATCTAGATCGTTTTGTCTGGGCCTCTTGCTTATAATGCGCTGAGACCCTGTGGGCACGGCATTTAGAAATCAACTTGTAAAAACGTTTTATACGATTCTGAACAAAATATTATCTTCCATCGCTTTAATATTACTTTTGCTATCTATATGTTATTTTAGAAAAACTAACATGTGGGATCCATGTGATCGCGAGCCCAGATTAGACCAAATCGGTTCGCTTCCTGAGCCATCGCATTTGTGTTCTTTAGGCTGATGGTCAGCCCAAAGCCAACGCATGCTTTAGCAAACCGGTCCATCAGGTGTTGTAAGTCAGCTTCTGTGTAAGTTCATATGACAGCTTCGTCTACGAATAGCATGTGCCTGTTGGTTGCTTCACGCAATTGGCTCTTTACCTTTTGTCGTGCCAGGTTGAACAGTTTGTAGTCTGATTGCGTGTAGATCCCCTTTGTCGACATCCAAAAGGCATGCTTGAGCAGGAAAGCGTCGAAGATACAGAAGAGGGTGAGGGCTAGGATGCATTCCTGTTTCACTCCGCTGTAAATGTTGAAGTGGTCAGACGTTGAACCATCGTATTGCACTGTGCCTTTTGCGTCATCGTGGTAGGATTGGGTCATGCTTAGAAGCTTTGGAGGGCATCCAATCTATGCCAGAAATATGAAGAGTCCATATCTGCTTACCAGATCGAACGCCTTGGTGAGGTCCATAATGGCCAGGAAGAGGGGTTTGTGTTGGTCTCATCATTTCTACTGCAGTTGCCTCACGGAGAATATCATGTCGATTGTGGAACTCTGCGTGGAACACACACTGCGACACTGGATACACTCTGTCAGCAAGCGTATGCGGTCTTTTCAGGATGACGCTTACGAAGACTTTACCCACAATTCTGAGAATGGATATGCCCCTGTAGTTGTTGCAGTCACTTATGTCGCCTTTATTTTTATACAGGGTTGCGATGTTAGCGCCTCTCATTTCCTGAGCACTGCACTCTCATCCAAGCACTGGCAGAGGAGGTAGTGCAGGTGTGCGAGCAGCACTTGATGGCTTCTGCTAGGATGCCATCCTTCCCTGGGGCTTTCCCTAAGGACAGTTTATCTATGGCATTCTTTAATTGTCACAGTAGATTTATCGTCCAGTCCGGCCACGAGCGGGACTACTTTAATGGTTTTGAATGCATCCTTGGTCACGATGCCTAGAGCGGTGTATCTTCTTTGGCTGAAGCGTTTTGTTGTAGCACACCAACGACTGATCTGTGTCGTAGGTTCGGTTAAGAAGCACACACGTCACGGCAGACCATCTCGTAATTATCAAGTCTAGCTGGAGCCAGTGTTTGGATCAGGGGTGCCTCCAAGGCATTTGATGATGTGGCTTTGTTTGAAAGAATGGATTGGTGTTGCTGAGGTCGTGGTACGAGAACATCCCTAGGAGTGACTGCCCGTTCTGATTCATTTTCCCAATGCCAAACTTGCCAAGACAGGATGGCAAAGAGTCATCGTCAGCACCTACCTTAGCGTTGATGTCGCCCAGTATTATCAAAAAATCTCTTCCTTGTGAAATTTGTAGATGAGCTTAGTTCGTCGTAGAACTCATCCTTGGTATCTGCTGTGACGCTTAGTGTGGGAGCAAAATCGCTAATTAGGTTAACAGGCCCGGCTGTGGTGGGCAGGCAAAAAGATAAGTCTTCCATTTCCTTGTGGGCAGGGTTCTATCATCCCCAGCAGCGAGTTTCGAAAGCAAAACCAACACCTAACTATCTGGCTTCGTCAGTGCACTTTACTTGACTGAACAACATGTAGTTCTCTTCACTAAATGACCTGGAATCTGGTAGCTGTATGTCCTGTAGTGCGGCGATTTTGACATTGAGTCTTGCAAGTTTGTCAATGATGATTGAAATGATTAGAACATAGCTGATTGCCTGGAGATTATTTGAGCGTCCCATCAGCATGGTACGGATACTCCAGGTACCTAGTTTCAGGATTGGTGGTTTCCTTGATAGTTTTTGTTTGTTATTACTTAGTGCAGTCGTTGCAGTCCGCTTTGTTAGGTGCTCGCGCACCTAAAGCCCTAGCGTTAGGGCATACGAATTGTGGCGATAGGGAACCTTACTTCTCAGCTTGAGGTTGGCGGTATCAGTCCAGTGAGACCTGTTGGTCTCTTATACTATCGGAAGAAAGCCCTGGCGTCTGACTCTACTCCAATCGTGAGATGACTTATAACCTGTCAACTGAAGCTTCCTATGTTGTGTCAACACTTTGAGGCGCAGGTGGAGTGTCGTCTCAAATACGTTAAAACAGTTTCCACCGGGCTTAGTTAAGCCACTCGCTAAGGCCATAAGCTGGATTTGGTTGTGAGATGCAATCCATTGGCTGTTTTCCAAGAGATGTCTCGTAATGATCAAGTCCAATTGGTGCCAGTGTTTGGATCAGGGATGCCTCCAAAACACTTGATGCTGTGGCTTTTTTTTCAAAGAATGAATTGGTGATGCTGAGGTCGTGGTACGAGAAGATCTCTAGGAATCACTGCCCGTTTGGTGTTGGATTTTGCATGTGAGATGCAAGCCATTGGCCGTTTTCCAAGGGATGTGGGTGCTTATGTCCCACATCCACCCCGGCAATAACAACCCTTGGAACCTATAAATATATGCCATGTCTAATTTATGTGCTCTGTAGTAACATTAAAATATCTACCACTTCATACTTCAATATTCTGATGGTATGCTTAAATTATACAGATTTTAATATGTAGCTAATTTACGTGAGTTGAGCTTTTTCACTCAGTCCTTGCCTGCTGTAATATATATCTGCTGAACGTTATTAAACGCTAAACGTTTTAACATTTTAGCTCTGATCAGAGTTTACTAGTTTGTTTGAATTTTTAAGAATATTATAATCATACCGATACACTCCAAGAGAGATGTGATATATGTATATAATAGTGATTAGTTATCTAGATTATAAGATTATATGATTATATTTCATACTGAACTTTCTAAATTTATGATGTTTTCAGATTGGAAAGACACGTTTTTCTGATTTTTAACTACTTAGGTTAATTTTTAAAAAGTATATACGACTTTACAAAGCAAATTAATAATTCAATAATGGATGAGGTATGCAGATATCTTGATCTATATATGATTTGTTCTCTACATTTCACGCTGTGTATATTAACTGATGACGTTTGTTATACATTTTGTATTATCCACTTACAATTCGATACAAGTTAAACAAATACATTTGTATTATGCACGTACAATTCGATACAAGTTAAACAAATACAATTTATATTATGCACGTACAATTCGATACAAGTTAAACAAATACATTTTGTATTCTGTACGTACAGTTCGATACAAGTTAAACAAATACATTTTGTATTCTGTACGTACAGTTCGCTACAAGTTAAACAAATACATTTTGTATTCTGTACGTACAGTTCGATACAAGTTAAACAACTACTTTTGTATTATGCACGTACAATTCGATACAAGTTAAACAAATACATTTTGTATTATGCACGTACAATTCGATATAAGTTAAACAAAAACATTTTTATTCTGCACGTACAATTCGCTACAAGTTAAAAAATACATTTTGTATTATGCACGTACAATTCGATATAAGTTAAACAAATACATTTTGTATTATGCACGTACAATTCGATACAAGTTAAAAAATACATTTTGTATTATGCACGTACGGTTCGATACAAGCTAAACAAATACATTTGTATCATGCACGTACAATTCGATACAAGTTAAACAAATACATTTTGTATTCTGTACGTACAGTTCGATACAAGTTAAACAAATACATTTTGTATTTTGTACGTACAGTTCGCTACAAGTTAAACAAATACATTTTGTATTCTGTACGTACAGTTCGATACAAGTTAAACAACTACTTTTGTATTATGCACGTACAATTCGATATAAGTTAAACAAAAACATTTGTATTCTGCACGTACAATTCGCTACAAGTTAAAAAATACATTTTGTGTTATCCACGTACAATTCGATACAAGTTAAACAAATACATTTTGTATTATGCACGTACAATTCGATACTAGTTAAAAACTACATTTTGTATTATGCACGTACAGTTCGATACAAGCTAAACAAATACATTTGTATCATGCACGTACAATTCGATACAAGTTAAACAAATACATTTTGTATTCTGTACGTACAGTTCGATACAAATTAAACAAATACATTTTGTATTCTGTACGTACAGTTCGCTACAAGTTAAACAAATACATTTTGTATTCTGTACGTACAGTTCGATACAAGTTAAACAACTACTTTTGTATTATGCACGTACAATTCGATACAAGTTAAACAAATACATTTTGTATTATGCACGTACAATTCGATATAAGTTAAACAAATACATTTTGTATTATGCACGTACAATTCGATACAAGTTAAAAAATACATTTTGTATTATGCACGTACAGTTCGATACAAGCTAAACAAATACATTTGTATCATGCACGTACAATTCGATACAAGTGAAACAAATACATTTTGTATTCTGTACGTACAGTTCGATACAAGTTAAACAAATACATTTTGTATTTTGTACGTACAGTTCGCTACAAGTTAAACAAATACATTTTGTATTCTGTACGTACAGTTCGATACAAGTTAAACAACTACTTTTGTATTATGCACGTACAATTCGATATAAGTTAAACAAAAACATTTGTATTCTGCACGTACAATTCGCTACAAGTTAAAAAATACATTTTGTATTATGCACGTACAATTCGATACAAGTTAAACAAATACATTTTGTATTATGCACGTACAATTCGATACTAGTTAAAAACTACATTTTGTATTATGCACGTACAGTTCGATACAAGCTAAACAAATACATTTGTATCATGCACGTACAATTCGATACAAGTTAAACAAATACATTTTGTATTCTGTACGTACAGTTCGATACAAGTTAAACAAATACATTTTGTATTCTGTACGTACAGTTCGCTACAAGTTAAACAAATACATTTTGTATTCTGTACGTACAGTTCGATACAAGTTAAACAACTACTTTTGTATTATGCACGTACAATTCGATACAAGTTAAACAAATACATTTTGTATTATGCACGTACAATTCGATATAAGTTAAACAAAAACATTTGAATTCTGCACGTACAATTCGATACAAGTTAAAAAATACATTTTGTATTATGCACGTACAATTCGATATAAGTTAAACAAATACATTTTGTATTATGCACGTACAATTCGATACAAGTTAAAAAATACATTTTGTATTATGCACGTACAGTTCGATACAAGTTAAACAAATATATTTTGTATTCTGTACGTACAATTCAGTACAAGTTAAACAAATGTATTAAATCAGCTTTTAATGGGAATCTTAATTCCCTTTTAAAAAACTTTTTTTCTTCATTATATATTTTAAAAAATGTTAAGCTTGAATGACAATAGTACTATTTATTAATATTGTATTGAATGATAATAGTGATATTTATTACTAGTGTATTGACTGACATTAGTGATATTTATTGCTATTGTATTGAATGACATTAGTGATATGTATTGCTGTTGTATTGATTGACGTTAGTGATATTTATTACAATTGTATTGAATGACAATATTACTATTTATTTCTTTTGTATTGATTGACATTAGTGATATGTATTGCTATTGTATCGAATGACAATAGTGCTATTTATTAATATTGTATTGAATGATAATAGTGATATTTATTACTAATTTATTCAATGACATTAGTGATACTTATTGCTATTGTATTGAATGCCATTAGTGATATTTATTGCTATTGTATTAATTGACATTAGTGATATGTATTGCTGTTGTATTGAATGACATTAGTGATATTCATTGCTATTGTATTGAATAACATTAGTGATATTTATTGCTATGGTATTGAATGACATTAGTTATATTTATTACTATTGTACTGAATGACATTAGAGATATTTATTGCTATTGTATTGAATGACATTAGTGATATTTATTGCTATTGTACTGAATGACATTAGATATATTTATTACATTTGTATTGAATGAAATTAGTGATATTTATTGCTTTTGTATTGAATGACATTAGTGATATTTATTGCTATTGTATTGAATGACATTAGAGATATTTATTGCTATTGTATTGAATAACATTAGTGATATTTATTGCTATGGTATTGAATGACATTAGTGATATTTATTACTATTGTATTGAATGACAATAGTGATATTTATTACTATTGTATTGAATGACATTAGTGATATTTATTACTATTGTATTGAATGACATTAGTGATATTTATTGCTAGTGTATTGAATGACAATAGTGATATAGGATGGAAGTTTGTTGATTGATTCAGAAAACTGGTAAAACTAAAGCGTGAAGCGGCAAGACTAGTTAAACAGATTACCATATATAATATTAGGCAATTTCTTGATTTTGAAAAAGGTGGCAGTTTTCCGCCTTTACAAAAAAGACAAAAGAAATTAACACCTCACAACATTAAAGGGTATTGTCACTACGAATTGACTAAAGGGTTTGTGTGTGTCGAAAAGTAAAATATCACGTACAGTACCTTATAAATTTATATATATATATATATATATATATATATATATATATATATATATATATATAATTATCTTAAACAGCTGCTATTGAATTGTTGAGGACCGATTATGTGAGCTAAAATAGGCGATTTAATGTTTTAGTTTATGCGCCATAGATTGAGGCATTGTGCATTGTGACAAGGATGAGCTAATGCATTGCAATTTTCATATTGCAAAAGGACTAATAGATTCGCAACGAGGGTTACATTTGTCGTACACATAAGCCCTTGCGTACAATGTATGACAACATCAACATGCCAGGTAAAGTGGACTGTCACATTGGTCTCTTTCCACTCAACCCAGTCTCATGACTGGTGGTCATATTGCACGCTCACATGTAACCAATGGCTACACAAATTTCCATCTTCAAAGTGTAATTGTGGTTGGTACTAACAAATAACAGCGAGAATTTCAAAACATTCCTGAAATACGTACTATACAATCACTTATTTGTTTGTTTATTTTTTTAACATCGTTTTATTACAACTGTCACTGTATGTACTTGTCTAAGTATTAATCCGCAAAAGTTGACATCGTCGGATATCATCAGCCTATCATTCTTAATATCCGTCTACATATAATAACAAATACACGCTGTTAGATACTTATTAATATAAAACAATCACGTGCATATATGGAATGTTTATTTAATTTGGTTGTACTAGATCTATTTTAGTTGTGGTATGGTTTTCCGCTATTGTGTGTGAGAAGGCACTTCTGGTAAAATAAGAAATGCAAAATTTATTTGTTTTTTTATGGTTTAACGCCATTTTTAAACACAATATAGGCTATACATGGCGGCCAGTAATAATGGTGGAGGAAGAACCCGAACACCCCCGGAAAGAACCACAGACCCACGAGAAGCTACTGGCAAGCTTTCTCACATAACTACATTTGCCGAATCTTAGACTCGAACCCACGCAGACAGATGTGTGATGGCAGTGATCCGTAACGGACAGCGCATTAGACCACTCGGCCACTCGGGGCCCCGCAACATTTGTAACAAAGTTACAAACTAATCAGGTAAGATACGTGAGCAGTTGCATAATTTATAACACCAGGCGGATGTCACGATTCTCGTTATTAGTGAATGTTAAACGAAGTATACCGCAACATTTTTACGACTGTGACTGTGACATGTATTCATGCATATATCCGTGTGCTTTTTATACAATGGTTTGTACAGTGTGTCGAATAGGTCACGTGTAGGACAAGAGTTTACATTTTTTGTCGAATAGTAATGTACCTACTAGTATTGATTTAGTGATATTTTATCTGTTATATGATAACTATTTATATATCGTATTTTGTGTATGACATTTGAGCCTTGGTTAATTTAGTCGGTAACGTTGTACGGTGTAGACATTTGCAAAGGCATGGGTTATTTAGAAACCAGGACACAAGGATACAGCTCAATGTGGCTTGTCGTTTACAAAAGGGGCAAATATTCAAATACATTATTAGATTTTGTACATTTTGCTTTGAACCCATTAATATGGATTCCATTAAAATACTTGATAATTGTGTTGATAATTGTGTTGATAATTGTGTTGTTAATTGTGTTGATAATTGTGTTGATAATTGTGGTTGATAATTGTGTTGATTATTGTGGTTGATAATTGTGTTGATAATTGTGCTGATAATTGTGGTACATTAGATCCTTAAGCATATATAGAAAGATGTGAGCAGAGAATATTAATATTGCAAACCCCTTCATTTCGGGGAACATAATAATGTTTGGGACTATAGTTACGTTATTATTATTATTAATACCAAAATATATGGCAAATTGTGTTATTGTGTCATAGTCATCATTACAACATGCTGCATATGGCAATACAGCGTTGTTATCGTCTTTTAGGAAATACTCTCAAGATTATTCGGGACTGATTAAAATCCATTTTATATTTGCAAACATTATGTTCTGAAACACGTGTCATGCTCAGTTTTTCCCAATTTTACTCCAAATCCACTTCTCCTTGCCACTAAACGGGTTATTGATCAATGTCATTGTCATTTCCTTTTCACTACATACAGACTCCATACTGTTATACACTACATCACAATCTACGTACAGACTCCATACTGTTATACACTGCATCACAATCTACATACAGACTCCATACTGTTATACACTGCATCACAATCTACAATTAGACTCCATACTGTTATACACTGCATCACAATCTACATACAGACTTCATACTGTTATACACTGCATCACAATCTACATACAGACTCCATACTGTTATACACTGCATCACAATCTACATACAGACTCCATACGGTTATACACTGCATCACAATCTACATACAGACTCCATACTGTTATACACTGCATCAAATCTGCGGACAAAAAGTTACGGAATTGTTTTTAAAGTTATTTTTACACACAGTCACTGCTAAATGTCTCCAAGGCACTTAAAAGGTTATTCATAAATGTCAGCGAGATTTCATTTTCGCTACATGCAGACTCCAAATTGCTATACACTGCATCAACATTTGCGGACGAAAAGGTATGGAATTGTTTTCAAAGGTATTCTTACACACAGTCACTGCTAAATGATGTACACTTGTTAGCAGTTAGAAATGGGACATCACAATAACCATAATTGTTATCCATTTCGTCACAGAGTGTCATACCCCAACTACTGAAGTGTGCATTACTAAGAGTTCTTAAAGACCACTCAGACTGGGTGATATTAACGTTTCAGCGTATTTTGAGCCCTTTAATATACCCTTAAACTGGCAAACCCGTATATTTTTCATGCGCACGAGTTAATCAAATGTTGATAGGCGATATCTGCAGATCATTCGGATTTCAGCTGGAAGTTGGAACACAACATTCTATGATGTCACCGTTATAAACATGTCTAGTGACATGCCAAATTTTAGCCATCGAATAACACTAGATATTGTAATTATAGATACTAGGATGGATCAAACTAGGGATCTTACATAATGTAACCTCTTTTAAAGCTGACCTTTACCGTGTTCAGCCTTGTTACACACCTTTTTGCTTCCGCAACGGAATTGAAACAACGATACATTTTTTTTCATGTTCTGTCCTAAGTATAGACAGCAATGAATCATGTTCGTGATTAAATTACTCTCAACGCAACATGCGGCTGTTTTTGTTTAGAATAAATGAAAGGGCGATGCAAATGAAGAGAAAAAAAATTCTATAATCGATCTATTATTGATCGACCACTCCGGTGGCCAAAGTACTTAGAGCTTCTGTCTCGGATGCGGGAGGTCGCGGATTTAATACACCGGGCGAGTCATAACAATAGACTTATTTATAAAATGGTACCAGCAACTGCCTCGCTAGGCATTCACCGTTACGAAGTTTGTTTTAGGACTGGTCAGCCTGGTGTCATGATAATGGGACTAGGTGGGACATGATACCACATGTCTGCGGCATGATGCCCCACTGCTCGATATCACTATAAACACCACACTGCAGAAATCGTAGCAATATGGGTGAAAACTAGTTAATGCTATGTTAAAATCCAAATCTCCCCCCCCCCTCTCTCTCTCTCTCTCTCTCTCTCTCTCTCTCTCTCTCATCATTTTTCATTATCAATCATTACGGTCATGTTGGTAATTATTGCGATGCTTGAAATACGATGGCTAATTTAAGTTGTTGTACATGCTGTCCAATCCCACTATTTCCCGTTTTGACAACAAACTATATTTAAACCAAGCATAAGTTGAATAACTGGGATAGGAGATCATATATATTGATGTACATTTCGTTTCACGTGTGGAGTAAGATAAAAAGTTGAACAGTGTATCTACAGATGTCTTGGCAGGGTAGATAATTTATTAAAATTTACCTGGCTGGTAGGTATAATGGGAGGTAGGTAAGTCCAGCCCGTTATCGGAATACCGCAGCGGCAATTGTCTAGAACTACGTTCGTAATCAGTTATGTTTTCACACATTAATTTATAAACGAAACTACCAACAAGCATGCACTATACCGCACGATATTGTCATGTAAATCTGTTAACTTATTTGTATGCTTTAAGTATCTCAGTCTTAAAAAAAGACGACCCCTTCTACAAATTCCAACAAAGCACAGGCATCAGGTACTGGTCTTGTATGACCTAACATACAATATACAATGTAAAACTTGCAACTGAGAGAAAGCAAAGGTGTAACTGGCTGATAACAATTCGGGTCTCAACGAAGAAAAAAAGATTATTTATAAAGTAAAACATTATTATCAATGTTGAAGCCGCTGAATCAAGTTGTTAAGACAGTAAAAATAATGGAAACCTTTATGATTTTGCGTAAAGAAATGGATTGTGATCAAACCTGATGACCTCTTTAGCGGTCTCGGATGCGGGAGGTCGTGGGTTGGAGACGATCCCAATTCAAAGACTTACAAAAATGGTATTTGCAGCTGCCTCGATGCTACACGTCTGCGGCATGATGCCCTAGTGCTAAACATCACTATAATCTGCCACACTGCAGAGATCGTAGGTATATGACTAACAGTAGGTTTACTACAATTGGTTTCACATACTTACCAGAACAGTAAAAGGACACCCCTACATCCTGTCCTCTTTGCATTAAGTACAGCACATATTCCCCATCAGTAGCATTTTGTCCAAGGTCCTTATACACATCTTGACAGCTCCTATGCATTGTTAAAGTCTGACAAAGTCTAACACAAACAAATACCAATATAATTCCATTCCATATTCGTGCCAGACGCGAAGTATTCCAAACAAGTTTCAATTCCATTTTAGAAGAGCAACAAGTCACATTAGTACGAGTCTTTGTAAATCGAAGACATACAACCTAATGATGAATTCAAGTTTTGACATTAAATTTAGATTAATTAAACATGGTGATAAATATGCTAAAATATGCGACCATTACTTGTCAGCTCTTGTATGCGATGACTTAGGTATACCTGGATTGACTGGGCAGTAGGTACGCGTGACAATTAATATGCACAGTGTAACCGCTAATGATGGACAGATAGAGGATCCAACAGGATTAAACTGTAATGCCGCATGCGTTTATATCACATATGAAGTAAAAATGCCGACAGATTGATAAATCAGACCGACAATAATGCCGTATAGAAAGCAACTGTCTCACTTTCAACAAAATTAGATTTTTGAAGTGAAAAGAAGTACACGACATCAATGCCATTTCAAGGATAGCGGCCTCATCAACAACTGCGGTAACCTCCACCGTGACGATGGAGCGACGAAGATAACTACTACGACGACGGTGATGATAATACAGAAAACATGTACATGACGCATATGTACTAATCATGTTGAAATGAAAAAATACATGCTACTACTAAGAATTATCCTACATCATCATCATCGTCGACGTCATCATTGTCATCATCATCATCATCATCATCATCATCATCATCATCATCTTATTAGTAGTAGAAATATATTATTATTATTATTATTATTATTATTATTATTATTATTATTATTATTATTATTATTTCCGTGCCTGAATGGGGAACCGAGATAACTCAGGGGTTAACGTCCTTAACTCACGCCCAAAAGGGTTTGGATTTCGAATCCTACCATTGCCCCAGCATGGGTCAGCTATCGTGGTATGTCCATGGGCAATGACTTTACTCAGTTGTCATTGGCACTACATAATCTACACGTGTTGTTGTGCGGTTAAACACCAAAACAATCCATAATCAAACAGACCCTGAATGTTGCCTCCTGAACTATCTACTTCTCAGTTACAAAGATCATTCGTTTATCTGACATGCTCGTAATAACCCGTTCATTATCTGTTGCAGTCAGTCTCAACTGCTCCTGTCTGTTTGTACGTGAGGTCACTGTTCCACTATTTGAACTTGCAAGAACACTAGTGCTGTGTCCATATTTCTGAAATATGTGGTATCAATCTAATTATTACTAATTTCAGTCTTTTTTTGTTAAAATCGAAGTCGTGTTAAAAGTTGAGAATATTTTTTTCCTCGGGGTTGGGTGGGTGGGTGGGTTAGGAAATTTAGTTTCGCAATTAAAAGACGCATATTAATACTAACATGCAACTAACGCACTTCAATATATTCATGACATATGTGAATGATGATGATGATGATGATGATGATGATGATGATGATGATGATGATTATTATTATCATTATTTTTATTATTATTATTATTATTAAAATTATCATTATTATTATTATTATTATTATTATTATTATTATTATTATTTTCTTTCTGGGTTGCTTTTCAAAAGTATTATCAACATAAAATTATATTAAAATTCAGTTGTGTTTAAATATATCTGAAGTCTTTAATAAAGAGTGGTATAGAGTTGTGCAAAAGTTCTGAAACTGTTTCTAACGTGTTGGACCACAACACCCATCCTGCTCCTAGTAAAGAAACAATAACGCAAAGAAAACCATTATACGAGAGAGAGAGAGAGGGAGAGAGAGAGAGAGAGAGAGAGACAGAGAGAGAGAGAGAGAGAGAGAGAGAGAGAGATTACACACTGACCAAATTTTAGCCATACCGTGTAAAAACGGCAAGAACCATAAAGCGCAATGTTGGACACTATAAATATATTTCGTATTTCTTTTTTGCTATTCCTTTACCCAGAAACATTGTTATAATGACGAAAAGTAAGAATTGAAAAGAGAGTAATATATGGTTGGAGGTAATTGTTCATGTCATTCGAGCTACGTTGAATGCAGATGAAAACGGTAAATTAAATAAAATAATTCATTACTAGGGATTTTAAAGCTTGAAAATGGCTCATGTCTACAACGAAAACAGAAAAAATGATACCACACCATCCGCGAAATTAATTTTTCGAAATGTTGGTATTCTAATGTTATCAAATTGTGCTAGCGCTGTATGATGCGCAATACGATATCTATTTTTACTCTCCCCCTCGTTATTATTCAACAGAAATGTACACTTTGCTTTTGAAGTCTCAATTTTATTTTATTTTATTTCAGATCTCGTTTATAATTTATTTTGCCATATCTGCTTGTTTGTTGTATTTTCATAATAATAAAATATTCATTGCGATATTTGTGTGATGGGTTTGGACGTATCTGTAAGCTGTATATCGCAAAATAATCACATTTATTGCGGCAAAGTATGCACATTCGTTGTCATGATATTTTGTCAACATAATATGAAGGTGTGTGAAATATAAACTGCATTCTTATACTGGATGTTGCAGAATTATTTCTAAATTTAAGAGATAGTCTGACCTCTGACATCATTTTCGTAATAGGACAGACAACTTGAATTAAAAAATATGCTGCATTATTACTATTACAATAATAATGGACAGTAGATCCGATAAAATGACTGTATCTAATCCGATGCATGTGCGCATGCATGACAAGTAGTAAGGTGGATCACTTCAGCTTCAATGGAAATCCCAGTAAATGGTCGTGGATCACTTTGGTATCAAAAGGAATTTAACATGGAGTGGATGGGGAATTCAACATAGTGACAAAAGGTTGGGCCACTTTAGCGTCAATGGGACCATAACGTTCAAATGGGTATATCAGTAGTTACTGTGGGCGATATAGCGACAATGGGAAATCCAGTCAAAAAGGGCTTGGGGCGATATAGCGACAAGATTTATGGGCCTGTATAGCGTCAATGGGAATTTAACATGGTGGGCCTATCTGACGACAAGGGGAATTTAACATGGTAACTATTTGGGCCTATCTAGCGTCAATAGAAATTTAACATGGGGAATATTATTTGGGCCTGTCCAGCGACAAGGGAAATTGAGGCAAAGAAAGCAAATATCGTTTCGAGGTATATGAGTGGCCCTGAAAAGGGCCTTTGGATTTTTTGTTTAACATTATATTGTTAACACAGAGGACATCTCACGGATCTTCTTCGCTTCCTTAAACTTCTCCTCACTTCTGTCCATAGAGAAGAACTCTCTTTAAAAAAATGTATCATACTTCTTTATCACGACCGAAGAGAAAAAGACCTTCTCGAACTAAACAACCCGATCTAAACCCAATCTAAATGTGACTACGTCTGCCATACCACCTTTAGTGATTTCTACCAAATCATTGACAGGAACCATCAGTCCCGAAGTAGGCCTTGGCCGTCGCAAAGGCTTAAGACAGTTAAAGATGGTTACGTCCCGTTTCTGAGTTTGTTTTGTTTTAAACAAACAAATAAACAACGGCCCTTTTCAGGGCAACTCAAATTATTCGAAGAGAAATTACTATTTCAATTGCCTAATTCAATGAAAACTAAAAAGTCCTTTTTTATTTTTATTAAACCCATGACGTACGTGTGAGTGTATGAGTGCGTGAGTGAAGGTTCTTATTCTATAAAATCAAAACCAAGAGAAACTTACGTTGTTTTTTTCTCTCTGGTGTATTCTGGTACAAATGTTACAATCCAATATCACAACATAACATAACACAATACCACTTTAAAAAGTTCATATGCTTCTTCTGTTCACTCTTTCTGTTTTTTTAATTACTGTTACAGTTTTTTCTTTTTCTTCTTCCTCCTCACTTTCGTTTCGTCTTCTTTTCTTGTCTTTGTGAACGTGTCAAGCTTCTTCCTTTGGGGAGGGTACCCCTTCCTCCTCCTCCTGTTACAGCAAGCGGGGATATCCAAAGACACCCCTTGCGGCATTCCAGAAATGCAAAAATTGCAAGGCGTCTTGGCTCCACATTACTCCTTGAAAGTACACCCTCAAGAAGTGCGTGGTCCTCTTTTGTTTCGAGGCAACGATTTCAAAGATGGAAAATACAATCACATCTATCATCACGATGGGCATTTTGATACCATCACCAGTATCACTGCATTCCTGGGGTGACTATAACAATCGAGAACAACACAAGCATTGTGGATGGAAATGTGAGGGATGTTTGGCCTCTCAACCCTGTCTGGACAAAGGACAAGAACGAGTGCATTGCCCTGTTTGTCAGCGCACTTTTGTCAGTCCTACCTGTTACCAACAACATTTGAAGATGCAAGGTTCACAGCAGAAAAGTACTTGTCAGCTTCTGAGATTGTGCCCTACTTGTGGACAAGTCATACGTACCAAGAGTGCCAAGTTTCACGTTTGTCGAGGAAAGAAACGATGTCACATTTGTAACCAAATTGTGGACTTGGAGCACGAATGTTACATTCAAAAATACCAACCCCAACAAGAAGATGATCAGAAGAAAGGTAATTTTTTATCATTTTTGATTTCAAATGCATGCAAGAGACCGGTATTCACATCTTTAGTCATTGCACTCACTGCAGCAAGATTCCTGGAGGACGTGAAAAAACATTTTCGAAGAACGTTGGCCGATTTTACCCAATCGACGAAACGTGGAGTCAGAGGACATCAAACTTTACTGAGATTGTCATCGCCATGCCACAGTAATGGCTCCCAATTTCTCCGGATACGATGGGCAATTTCTGCTCAGATACTATATGGAACAAAGTACCGAACGTCCTAAAGTGACTTTGAACAGAGCCAAAATAATTTCTATGCAAGTAGGACAAGTACAATTTAAAGATTCAGTGAGTTACTTGTCCATGCCTTTGAGTGGCATGCCTAAAACGTTTGGAATGCCAGAAATGACCAAAGGTTATTTTCCACACTTTTCAATACTGAAGCCAATCAACATGCCGTTCTACCACATTTGCCTGAGGCTCACTACTACGACCCCGACAACATGCGCACCGAACAACGAGAAGCTATCCACGCTTGGTACCAGACTCACGCCTCCGACCCCTTTGACTTTCAAGAAGAAATGTTAAAGTACTGTCGATCTGACGTGGACATTTTACAACGTTGCTGTGGAAAACATTTCGAGAATTGTTCATGGAGTACGGAGGGATCAATCCTTTGAAAAAGCTTGTACCATCGCCAAAGCATGTTCCTTAGTGTACCGAAAACGATTCATGCATGAAAACAACCTCGCTGTCATCAGCCCTCACACGACGAACTTTGTCAAACGTCAATTCTCGGTCAAAGCCCGAACTTTGTCAAACGTCAATACTCGGTCAAAGCCCGAACTTTGTCAAACGTCAATACTCGGTCAAAGCCCTACGTTGGCTACATTACTTGTGCGACAAGGAAGACAAATGGATCCATCACGCACGCAACGAAAGAGGTGAAAAGACCATCGGAACGTATTCGGTGGATGGCTGGGACTTAGAAAACCTTCAAATCGTGTACGAGTTTAATGGATGCTTATTTCACGGATGTCCCGTGTGCTACCCTCAACGTGACACCAAGAATCAGTTTTTACAACAGACCATGGAAGACTTGTACCAGGCTACTTGTCAGCGACGTTTGAAGTTAGAACAGCAAGGATACCAGGTGATGAAAATGTGGGACCACGAGTACGATCAACGTTTGAAAACCGATCCCGAGTTTAAACGCATCGTAAAATGTTACAAGTTGGCGCACCCATTGAACCCTCGGGATAGTTTGTACGGAGGACGAACGAATGCCACTTCTTTGCTGTACCATGCGAATGAGGAAAAGGGAGAAGAAATCAAATACTTGGACGTGTGTTTGTTGTATCCTTATGTGTGCAAATATTGTCACTTTCCCGTAGGGCACCCAGAATTGATGACAGAACACATTGATCGGGATAACATTCGACAGTACGAAGGATTCATCAAGCGCAAAGTCTCACCTCCCACAGACTTGTACCGTCCCGTTTTACCTCACCATTTCGAAGGGAAACTGATGTTTTCTTTGTGTCGTACTTGTGCCGAGAAGTGCAACCAAGACCAACCTTGTCAGCACACCCAGGAAGAAGGCTCCTTGACAGGAACGTGGGTTAGCGTGGAATTGTTTAAAGCTCTGGACCTGGGATACCAACTGTTAGAAGTGTACGAAATTTACAACTTTCCCCAGACACAACAATTCCACAAGGGCGACGAGACACAGAAAGGTATTTTTGCAGATTACGTGGATGCCTTTTTGAAACTAAAACAAGAAGCTAGCGGCTATCCTTCCTGGTGCCACACTCCCGAAGACCAAAAGATATTCAAAGAAAAATATTGGGAGCAGGAAGGCATCACTTTAGACCACATCGAAAAAAACGAAGGAAGGCGATCCTTTGCTAAAGTGATGTTAAATTGCTTGTGGGGTAAAATGGCACAACGCCCGTCTTTACCCAAGACGGAGTATTTGTGCGAACCTTCCCGCTACTTTCAGATGATTCACGACAAAACCAAGTACATGAAACACGTGGACGTCATTCGTGAGGACTTGATCTTAGCCAATTACGAAGAAGACTAGAGTTTGTAGAAGCTGACAAATTTGGAAATGTCATGATTGCGGCTTACGTGACAGCCAACGCTCGCTTAAAATTGTACCAAGTGTTATAACTGTTAGGAGATCGTGTGTTGTATTTTGAAACGTACAGTTACATCTACATACACCGGCCAAACCAGAGTTACCCTGAGGTCGAAGGAGACAGTTTAGGAGCCTGGACAGATGAACATCCCGACGACAAATTTCTGTCTTGCAAGTGGCGGTCCTAAAAATTACGGCTACGAATACCGAGACCCACAAGGAGAAATGCACACCGAATGTAAAGTGAATGGATTGACTCTCAATTATCGCACCAGTCGAGTGGTAAACTTTAACGTGCTACAAGAAGCCTTACAGTCTGGACAGGTTGAAACTTTTAAAGTGACCTCCCAAGAACCGCACAAGATCGTCCGTTTACCCACACACCAAATCGTTAGCCGACCTTTGGAAAAAGTCTGTCAAATCGTGTACCAAAAAAGAGTACGACTTCCCAATCACTTCACTCTACCGTACGGTCACGTTGAGATTGTGCAGCATATAAAAAGGGACATTGTCCAAGACCAATAGTTCATTTGTAACTACAACGACCAAGCAAAAAGAAGATGAAGCCATTTAAACAAGCATCGAACTGAAGTTAGGGGAGTCGAATATTCGTTCCCTACGTGCTTGCCTGAATACTGTCACATTAAAAGTCGATTCCAAACCTTCAAAAATAAATGGCCAAAATATCTGCCTGGATCAACTCATGAAGAAGAAGATAGAGCCAGATTTTACTACTTAGGGGATAAAGTCAAGTGTTTCAGTTGTGGTGTGTCAATTTACGAGTGGGAACAGAAGGATTTCACTTGCCTGAAACATGCTCGATGGTCTCCGAATTGTCAATATCTACCTTTAGTGGGACCTTAGTGTTTGAAAATGACAATACCATGTCGTTTAACAAACCAGTTTTGGCTTGGAGACAAGCCTAGCTCAGTATATAAACCATCTCTAAAAATAATATTCAAGGATTACCACACAAATTGCAAGAGAAGATCTACAAGGAAGTTTGGCAGGGACTTGTTCAAGAAGAAGCTCAATTGGTGACGGTAGAACTTTTGTGTCGTGAAATTCACAAGAGGAAAGTGACAAAAATCAACCAACATGTCAGATTTCTCTGGATCAAGTGTACCTTCCACAGATTCCAATTTAGACCGTTTACATCTGAAGAATTTTTGATCATTCTTGACCGTTACCCTGAATGGCAGTGGTCCGAAATTACACACCATCTTAATCACTTTCGCTTTTGGAGAAGACTTTGAATAATTCTGTGCAGAATATACACTTATGGTCTTCGACATAAAGAAGTATAAAATAGAATAAAAGAGAATACCCATCCATCAAAAGAAAAAGAGAATACCCATCCATCAAAAGAAAAAGGTTTTGGTGCAACGCGGATAATTTTTACACTTTCTTGCTCCTTTGTTGACAGGCTTAATACCAGGATTTGATACAAGGGGTGACACAAGGAATGACCCAATGGTTGCCCCAAGGGATTGGTAGAAATATCTATGATCCTTCCAGAAGATAAAAGGGACCTATGGAGCACAACGATCTCAGACATAATCTTTGGAAGCCAATGGAAGGACTAAAACTGACTTTGGTCCATTACAAACGATGGATGGAATACCATCTTTGGCAAGAACAAGGAACCCACCATTTACCACCCAATCCTCATTTGATGAGATGTCCCAATAACAACACGAATTGCAATTCTTGATGCATCGCAACGATTTATCCGAAACCGAAAAATCGCAAAAGTACGGCCAACTCTTGAAACGACTGGAACTCTTTCATCGAAAAGCTGTGGAACAAACAACTCTACTCACTCTGACCGATTTTAAGGCTCTAATGAATAATCCGTCGCCATCACCAGCTACAGCGGATAAGACAGACGTAACCACACAATTACTCAAGGAAGACGTGGCCCATGATATCTTTCAAACACCCACTGCCACTCCCATTCCTAGTAAGATTGCAGCTTCCTTGTTGACCCCTTCCCACACTCCTCAATTTTAGGAATAATTGGAGTATCTAGTTATGTGATTTTGTCCTTTGAACTTTCCATTGTAAACTGTATTTGTATGGCAAGTGTTGCAGAATAGGTGGAACTTAATTTCATCTCTGAACCAATCCATATCAAAGATATCAAAATATCTTTAGATAAATGCAAGGTTAGTAAAGTACTGCTTTTAGCATTTTCCCTCCAAGATCATCCATACAAAATACTTGCATTTGATGTGGCTACCTTACTTCGCTATGCAGTTTGTTAAAAGTAAAGTTATTGCAGTGTAATACCAATAGTAACCAAACTAAGATACTTTCATTTGAAAGATAATTTCATTTAACATTATTTGGTTATTTAAAAGGTCTAGTTCTAGCTATAGAAGTTAAGCCTTCATGATTTCACTACAGTACTAAGATCACGGAGAGTTCCATCTGCAAAGAGCTCTTCAAGATAACTAACAAACTAATGTCAACCACTTCCAACAACCTTCTCTCTTCTAAACGTACTAGACCAGTTTGCAAATTTCTTCGATGACAAAGTATAAACCATCTGAGATTCGCTTGATAGCTCAGCTTCAACTGATTCGTCACCATACAGTTATGATGCAGAATCTCAGCGACAACCGTTAAGAGCATTTGAACCTGTTTCTATTGATTTAGTACGGACAATTGTGATGAAAAGTGCACCAAAGTCTTGTGAACTTGATCCAATTCCGACATCACTGCTGCTTGAGTGCTTAGACCCAATATTGCCTTCACTAACTGATGTTATTATTATCTCTCTCTCTCTCTCATCAGTATTAACACACAATTGATTTCAAATGGTAATTATCTATTTGAATATATCTTTGACTGAAGAGGGAACTTCAATCTGAATGCATGATTGTCCGAAGATGGTAATTCTATCTGAATACATCATTGACTGAAGATTATAATTCTATCTGAATACATCATTGACTGAAGACGGTAGTTCGGTCTGAAACAATTGTTGACCGACGATGGTAGTTCCGTCTGAAAACATAATTTACAGAAGATGGTAGTTTTATCTGAATACATCATTGACTGAAGATCGAAATTCTATCTGATTACATCATTGACTGAAGATGGTATTTTTATCTGAATACATCACTTAGTGAAGATGGTATTTCTTTCTGAACACATCATTGACTGAAAATGGAGGTTCCGTCTCAAACAAACGTTGACTGTCGATGGTACTTCGGTATGAATACAATATTAACTGAAGATGGTGGTTCTATCTGAATACATCATTGACTGAATATGGTTGTTCTATCTGAATACATCATTGACTGAATATGGTTGTTCTATCTGAATACATCATTGACTGAATATGGTTGTTCTATCTGAATACATCATTGACTGAATATGGTTGTTCTATCTGAATACATCATTGACTGAATATGGTTGTTCTATCTGAATACATCATTGACTGAATATGGTTGTTCTATCTGAATACATCATTGACTGAATATGGTTGTTCTATCTGAATACATCATTGACGGAAGATAGTAGTTCACTTTAGATACATCACTGCGTGAACATTATTATATGAATATATCATTGACTGAAGATGGTAGTTCTATCTAAATGTATCTTTGGCTGAAGATAATAGTTTTATGTGAATACACCATTGTCTGACGATGGTAGTTCTCTTTGAATACATCATTGACTGAAGATGTTAGTTCTATATGAATGCATCATTGACTGAAGAAGGTAGCTCTATCTGAACACATCATTGATTGAAAATGGTAGTTCTATATGTATACGTCATTGACGGAAGATGGTAGTTCTATCTGAATATATCATTGACTGAAGATGGTATTTCTATCTGACTATATCATTGACTGATGATGGTAGTTTTGTCTGAACACATAATTTACATAAGATGGTAGTTTATTATGAATATACCATTGACTGAAGATCTCAATTCTCTCTGAATACATGATTGACTGAAGAGGGAAGTTCTGTCTGGATACATCATTGACTGAAGATGGTAATTCTAACTGAATACATCGTTGAATGGAGGTTGTAGCTCGATCTGAATACACCATAGACCAAAGTTGGTACTTCTGTATGAATACATTTGTCTGAAATTGGAAGCTGCGTCTGAATATGTCATTGACTGAATATGGTAGTTTTATCGGAGTTATCGTTGACAGAAGATGGTAGCTATTTTTGAATATAGCATTGACTGAAGAGGGTGGTTCTATCTGATTACATTTTTGACTGAAGATTGTAGTTCTATCTGAATACATCGTTGACCGAAGATGGTTGTGCGATCTAAATACATGATTGACTGAAGATGGTAGTTCTATGTGAATACATCATTGACTGAAGATGAATGTTCTATCTGAATACATCATTGACGGAAGATGGCAGTTCTATCTGAATGTTACCGTTCTTTTATGTCTACTCTTAGAATAGACAATTGACAAGTCTTGTATATGTTATACGAGTTTTATGTGCACGAGGTTGACAACTTTAGCTAAATATATAGCTCCTGTTTATTCAACCCTTATCATATGGGACAACGGTTGTCACATTTTCTTGAAGCCAAACAGAATCAAAAACACATTTAATTAAATCCCATGACTAGCACCCTTCAAAAACTCCAATGGAATGACCTCCACCATTATACTACCCATACTATGCTGTTTATACAGACAAGTAGCAAAGGGACCGTTCAGAAAGTTACTTACCACTTGTCATGCAATAGAACAACCCAGCATGAAAGCTCAGAGTGAACAAAACTCAAAAGGTAATCCTGGTTTAAGGTTGACTAACTGGCTATATATGTGACAAAATGCTAATAGCAATAATTGCAACTGATGACTTTGTGCTAATCATCTTTTAAAAACATTAATTAGATAAAGAAATAAAAAATATCCACTTCTGCCTATTTAAAACACGAATATATAAATTTATAAACTATCTGCTTCTGCATCATGAATACATCATTGACTGAAGATGGTAATTCTTTTTGAATACATAATTGACTGAAGATTGTATTTCTATCTGAATACATCATTGACTGAAGATGGTATTTCTATCTGAATAATTAATTGACTGATGATGGTACTTCTATCTCAATACGTTATTTACTGAAGAGGGAAGTTCTATCTGAATACATTTTTGACTGAAGGTGGTAGTTTTATCTGATTAATTAATTGACTGAAGATGGTAATTCTATATGAATACATAACTGACTGATGATTGTAGTTCTATGTGAATACATCTTTGACTGAAGATGGTAATTCTTTCTGAATATATTATTGACGGAAGATGTTAGTTGTATGTAAATACATTATTGACTGAAGGTGGTAGTTCTATGTGAATACATGACTGACTGAAGATGGTATTTCTATCTGAATAAATAATTTACTGAAGATGGTGTTACGTGCTTAGGCTCGAATAAGCAGCAACACGGAAAGAGTGAAAACTAACAAGCTTGAAAAACTTTAACAATGAATTTATTAAATGCAATCATAAATAAACTTAGGGTTTTAGAGAATCAAATACAACATTAATCCAATATAGAATTCACAAAAATAATCCACTAATGGAATTGTAAAAGTCTTGATAAATACATGTCTAATAGTTCCAGGTTCGAATCTTGACGATGTAATCCAAAATGGCTGACAATGTCACGTGATGCAGTTCTTGTTTTTAAAATAATCCAAATGAAAACCATAAACACATGTCCCTTTCTAGTTAAATGGAATAATTCCTCTTGCTACAACGAAATGACACAATGTCCATTACTCAAACAGTAAACACAACTATTAACTTTAAAAGCCCAGATTCTACTGAATTGTTCTATCCCAAACAATAATTTAAATACCTGTTTTTACGTAAACAAGTGATCACGTGATTTTATGGAAATTCATAGAAGGTCATAGAAAGAGGCTACCTTCACTAAATCACGTACTCAAGGACAGATCTATATAAGAAAATCAATTACTTCTTACCTCCAAGAATTAAAAAAAAAAGATTTCCCTAATTTTAGACAATCGTTTTAGACGCTTGTTGACACTGTCTGAAGCAGGGTCAGAAATTAGGTCAACAATCCAAAGTCAAAAACATGTTTACAGATAAAGTATGGTCATAGAGATTTTTCCAGAATAATTTCCCAATTAATGAATTTTAAAACCAAAATGACAAATTTGGATCTGACAATTAAAAATCAATAATTTAAATCAAATATACGTAACACCTTCCCCCATAAAATAAAAGGAAAGGTTTATATGATAAAACTTTCTTTTTATCACAAACCAACTTACATCTGAGGTTAAAATAACTAGTATAAATTACACAGTATAATAAATTGTTATACACAAGAAAAAGGGTCTGCAATTATATTATCTAGAAATAGCCTCAACCTTTTAACTTGTCCAAGTCCCACAAAATGTCCTAGGAAAGTCACAATAGCACAGCATAACTCAGTTTTAGATAAATTAACAGTCAAACATGCATCAGTGAGTCTGTCAAAGAATTTTCGAATTGTTGCTAGATGTTCTCTCCAGGTGTCGTTGTAGATGATGACGTTACAATTTTCTAGACCAGAGATGATCATTTTTATTAGACGTTGAAATGGACTTTCTTTATATTGGTTGAGTTCATCTGTAGTCACAAATGCCAAGACTTCCTTTGCTCTTTCCGTTAAAGGAATTTTCCAAAATCCTTTCAGAAGGTCAAATTTGGTGACACTTGGCATTCCCAATTTTATCAATACAAACATCATTTTTTGGTAATGGGAATGAATCTGTTTTTGTCACTCTGTTCACCTTCCTATAATTAGTGCAAATATGGAAAGTTTGATCTGGTTTTGGAACAAGTATGCATGGTGAACTCCAATCACTTTTACTGGGCTTGATAAAATAATTCTCTAGAAAATATTGAATTTCCTTTTTTAAGTATTCCTGTTTGAGTGGACTCATCCTACATGGATGCTGTTTAACGGGTTTGGAATCTCCAACTTCAACGTCATGAAACATTTTGTTTGTCCTTGTAAGAATATCTGGATATAAGTGTTCTTATAATAATAATAACTTTCAGTTCATTTCTTTCTTTCACTTGCAAATGTGAAAATTTTCTGGTCTAGATTTTTCATAATTTCTGAATTCCATCAATTTGTCGCTCCAATATCAGTAGAATCCGATTATATTTCTTCACTGAGTGGAACAGGTACAACTAAATTAATTACATGTTTAACATGGCTATCTCTTTCAATATACTGGTACTCCTATAATTTATTTAGATCCCAGGAGCACTAATATTATACTTTAAATAATTCATTTTCTTCTTAACTTTGTAAGGGCCGTAATATCTAATCTGAAGAAAAGTAGGAAGAATGAACAAGAGTAACACTACTCCATTATCAGACTCAAAAGTTCTCTCCCTTGTAGTTTTTTCAAACCATAGTTTCATTTTTAACTTGAATTGCTGAATTGGGCATTCATTCATAACTTGCTGGAAAATTCCAGACATAAAGTTTGAACCTTCATCAAACTGAATAGATTTGGGCAGGCCATACTGAGTAAAAAACTTTATCAAAGCTTTTACTATTGTTTTATATTTTATATTCTTCAATTGAATATCCTCTGGAAACCTTGTTGACACACACATAATGGTCAACAGGTATTGATTACTTGACTTGGTCTTGGGTAAGGGATCTACACAATCTAACATAATTCTACTAAATGGTTTGTCAAATGCAGGAATAGGTTGCAGATGAGCCTTAGGTATCTTCTGATTGGGTTTTCCCACCATTTGACAAGGATGACAAGATCTACAGTATTTGAGAACATCACATTTAATTTGTGGCTAATAGAAGTGAGTCAAAATCTTGTGATAAGTTTTATTAATCCCTGAATGACCAGCCAAAGGAGTTTCATGGGCCAGATTAAGTATTTCCAGTCTGTAAGGTTTTGGAACTACTACTTGATAGTTCACGGACTACTCATTACCAGCAGGGACCTCGAGAGGTCTCAATTTTCTCATAAGAATTCCATTTTTAATGAAATAACAGACAGGAACTTCAGTGGCTTCAGTCTCATTTATGGCCCTTTGAAACAAACAGGAGATCTCAGGATTTTTGTACTGTTCGACGACAAGTGTCTGTCGTTTATCACCCTGATTAGAATAATGAGGATGAGTTGTGAAAAGAGGATCACTATGATCAATACCTTCTGATTGATCTAAATAAAGAGTAAAAGTGACCTCATCACAAACCTGACATGTGTCAGCCGAAGGAATGCTGTCTTCTTCAACATCATTCTCAAGATCATCACCCTGATTAGAATAAAGAGAATGAGTTGTTAAAAGAGGATCACTATGATCAATACTTTCTGATTGATCCAAACAAGAAGTAAAAGTGACCTCATCAAAAAGCTGACCTATATTCGTGTCAGCTAAAGGAATACTGTCTTTTTCAACATAAACCTGACCCATGCATGTGTCAGCCGAAGCATACTGCCTTCAACAACATAAACCTGACCTATGCATGTGTCAGCTAAGGGAATATTGGCCACTTCAACATAAACCCGACCCATTCATATGTCAACTGAGGGAATACTGGCCACTTCAACTTCATTCTCAAGAGCTTTCTTTTCCATAGCTCTGGTAACCGTACAAGTTTGTAGTATATCAGGGAATTCTTTTTCAATTGGATCAACTTTCTGATCCAAATTAGGCTTGTCAGTTACAAGTGGATTAACCACAACCTTGTCCCCAGCTAAGTCGTTGCCTAGCAATAAATGGATGCCCTCAACGGGTAAAACAGAGACTGTTCCGATTGTCACAGGTCCTGACACTAAGTCTGATAACAAATTTACACAATGGAGAGGAACATAAACAAAGCCGCACTCTACTCCCTGAATAAGAACACTTTCATTAAAAGAAGACTTCTCAAAAAAGGCAAAGTATCTGATAATAAAAGACTGAGAAGCTCCCGTTTCCTTTAAAATTTTAATAGGGGTGGGATTGACTAAATCACCCAAAATTGATATAGAACCCTTCGATATGAATGGTTCATATTTCTCCATAATAAAATCAGACTGGGGTTTATTAGACCTCAGAAAAAGGCAAAGTATCTGATAATAAAAGACTGAGAAGCTCCCGTGTCCCTTAAAACTTTAATACGGGTGAGATTGGCTGAATCACCCAAGAGTTATATAGAACCCTTCGATATGAATGGTTGATAATTCTCCATAATAAAATCAGACTGGGGTTTATTAGACCCAACGAATGTATTGCTTTCAATACATGACTGTGACCTTGACCTCTTGGAAATAAGAGCATTTGGAACAGGTCTGTCTTGATTCTGATGCATATTTTTCAATTTGTAGCAATCAGAAATAACGTGTCATTTTTTCTTGCAAAAGGTACATGTCAGAAGAGACAATGATTTAGAATCAAACTTCTCTGAAGTCTGATTTTTGAAAGTTTTGTTATTTTGAGTTTTAGAAGGGCGTGAATTAGGCGGAAATACTTTTCTGCCAGAAACTTGTTGAGTAGAAGTCTTGTTATCAAAAGGAACTTTATGTGTCAAAGAATATTCGTCAGCAGCTCGAGCAGCATTTTCTAAGGTTTCAATCTTATGCTCATCAAGATGAGTCATAACATCACTATTGACAAAGTTCTTGAAATGTTCAATTAATATAATTTGCTTGAGATTTTGATAATCTTGTTTAACTTTGTTGGCGTTTTCGCCATCTATCAAACATCTGCTCTTTTTCTCTAGCAAATTCGACATGAGTTTGTCCAGCTTCTTTGCTGTATTTTCTGAATTTTTTGCCAATAAGCTTCAGGGACTAACTCATAACCTATTAATATACAGTCTTTATCCAAACTGAACGGACAGTTAACAGTAAATATCACTTGCCCTACCAGTGAGTACACATTGTATCAACTGAGTCCAATTCTCTCTTGGGCACTTTAAATTTTCTGCGACTTTTTCAAAAAGAATGAAATATTTGTCTACTTCCTTTTCTTTGAAAGGGGGCACTTATCTAATATTCCTTGCTAAATCAAAATTTTGATTTGAAGTATGATGGTGATTCTCACTTGCCAGCTATATTTCTTTAATTTTAATTTGAAATTTCCTTTCTTCCTTCTCTTTGTCATATTGTAATTGTCTCTCTTTCTCCTCTTTTTCAAATTGTCTTTCTTTCTCCCTTTCCTGAAATTCCAGTTTCTTAAACTCTAATTCTCTCTCTCTCTCCTCCTTTTCTCAATCAATCCGCATCTGCTCTTTTTGTAATTCAATTTGTAATTGTCTCTCTTTCTCCTTTTCCTGAAATTCCAGCCTCTTGAACTCTAATTCCATCTGGAATTTTAATTCCTTTAGTTTAATGTCATAGTCTGATGTAGACTTACTGACCGAAATCAAAGCACTTTGTCCCATAACATCCTTTTCCACCAAATATGGAACCAAAATCTTTTCGATATCTTGTTTCGTTAATGAAACCTTGACTTCAGAAAGATCATATTTTCTGGCAAGCTGAATCAACTCATCTTTTCTGAAGAGTTCTACATGCTCCTGAGTAGGATTAGAAAGAAATATTTCTACCTTAGATGTCATTTTAATACAAGCCTGTCAGTCTCACTAAAGATTTAAAATTTTCCATAACTAGGGGAAATTCAAATTTAAATTTAAATTTATTTCAGTCCCAAGACGAGATCCCAATTTCTATGTTACGTGCTTAGGCTCGAATAAGCAGCAACACGGAGAGAGTGAAAACTAACAATCTTGTAAAACTTTAACAATGAATTTATTAAGTACAATCATAAAAAACGTACGGTTTTAGAGAATCAAATCAACATTAATACAATATAGAATTCACAAAAATAATCCACTAATGGAATTGTAAAAATCCTGATAAATAAATGTTCTAATAGTTCCAGGTTCGAATCTTGACGATGTAATCCAAAATGCCTGACAATGTCACGTAATGCAGTTCTTGTTTTTAAAATAATCCAAATGAAAATCATAAACACATGTCCTTTTCCAGTTAAATGGAATAATTCCTCTTGCTACAACGAAATGACACAATATCCAGTACAAGGTAATTAAAATTATAACTCAAACAGAAAACACAACTATTAATTTTAAAAGCCCAAATTCTACTGAATGGTTCTATCCCAAACAAGAATTTAAATACCTGTTTTTACGGAAACAAGTGATCACGTGATTTTATGGAAATTCATAGAAGGTAATTGAAAGAGGCTACCTTCACTAAATCACGTACTCAAGGAAAATCTAGATAAGAAAATCAATTACTTCTTACCTCCAAGAACTAAAAATAAAAAGATTTCCCTAATTTTTGCCAATCGTTTTAGAAGCTTGTTGACACTGTCTGAAGCAGGGTCAGAAATTAGGTCAACAAGCCAAGGTCAAAAACATGTTTACAGATAAAGTATGGTCATAGAGATTTTTCTAGAATTATTTTCCAATTAGTGAATTTTAAAACCAAAATGACAAATTTGGATCTGACAATTAAAAAAAAATAATTTAAATCAAATATACGTAACAATGGTTGTTCTATGTGAATATATGACTGACTGAAGGTGGTTATTCTATCTAAATAAATAATTGACTGAATATGGTAGTTCTATGTGTATCCGACTTTCTCTACCCGCGGGTGGTGTTTCAGATAAAACTAAATCAGGTGGTAAATTTCCACTTCTTGCAGTTATATCAGCATTAATCGCAACAGCTGCCCATGTTGTCGCAAATGCAGCTGCCCTTGGGACTATCGGGACCGTGGCGGGAATGGCACTAAAGAAGCAAGGGGTCGAGAACATAAAGAAAAGTAAAAGGTCTGAGACTACAAGGGTTCCTCAACTGCTACAAATGAGGTCTGGGACTACCAGGGGTGATTTAACAACATCAATGTCAAATTGTTATTTAATCGATGCTGCAAAACCGATGCTACTAAAGATTAAAAATTAGAGGTGTTTTTATGCAAAACCAGCTACTTCCCAGACCAATCTGTGCTGAAACCGGTGTCATTATTACCAGTAATTCCATGGGACATAGGACTCACTGGACCGCATATCGATTGATCCTCGTGAAATTATATATTTTGATTCTCATGGGTTAGTTCCGCCAAAAGAATTTATCGAGTATGCCAATTCTCACAATGTTCCGATCTGGTATTCAAGAGTACCAACAAAAACAATTACTGTCCCACCAATATGAGGCCGATAAGTAATTGCTGTACTACACGCTGTATTAAAATCAACCAAACCATCCGATCAAAAAAATCATTAACGATGCATTGTCCGAATTCAATATCATGCAAATGTGGATCCAAACGAAATGGTTGCATAAACAAACACAGGATAATAGTATTAGTGATATTCCTGCTATCGCCGAAAGGCTTGATAAGATTAAAATACCACATAAACAAAATATCAATACCGTGTACTCGATACAGCATCGATCTTTCACCTGGACACCTCAAAATAACACTGTTGAAATTATTGCATATGTTTGAGGTATATACTGATAAAAGGTTATTTTACAGTTACAATTTAATGTATCAAGTGCATCCACCGGTGTTAATAATGTAAGTGATAATAGAAAATATATCCACTGAAACATTTAGAATAACCTACGTCAGTGGCAATTTGTCATCAGCCTCACTCACATGGTATGCAGACTTTGTAATTAATTTAAGCTCACATTATAATGAAGTGCATCATTATAAATACAATCAATTACGTGAATTAGAAAATAAACAAATAAACTTCATTGACTAATACAAGGTAAAAATAAATAAATCACAAGCATGCATTCATAGTTGATGTAATTCTGTATTTGGTTTAAGCAATATTGCCGAAACATATTTTTTGATAAAGACCATAACATCAATAGTGATTGCCCCAACATTTGTAGCAATTTGTGTTTCAGTGGCAACAACAATGGCTTGTATTCTTAATATAATTGTAACGAGAATAAAATCTACGTTTAGCGAATCAAAAATACACGGGTATATAATCAAGTGGATTGCCTCCCCGGCTGCATATTCCAAATCATAATCGCTCAATGACGAAATAATATCAGATAACTAGTTCTCATCGATCATTAAGATTTACGATGAAGCAGAATCAATTTTAGAAAAGTACGATAATAATAATAATTTCGCATGAACTACCAGAACATCTCTTTACTAATACAACTCGACCAAAGACAACAATGATATCAATAACTTCGATTATCCTGATTTCATCGCAAACGTTCCAACTGCAATTCCAGGAAAAAATGTTTCATTTGCTCAATTACGAGTATACTACAGTTGGCAAAATATTCCGTCAAAATCATTCGGTGATCAACAGTCAAATAATTTACTGGCATTCGCACGCACAAAAAAACTCAGATGGAACAGCCTATTGGATCCTTATTGAAATACAATAAGTTTCATAACAAATCGAACAAATATATGGTCGATTTCGGCGCAGAATTAAATCTATTACAGGAGAAGAATCATATATAGCTCTAACAGTCCATGAACCAACATTATCAATAAATGCGTATGATCATGTTGTGGATATTTATCAGTCATCAATTAGAAATATTTTAGGATGGCCTAAAGTTACCCGAGAGGCACCACCACAACCACCTGAACCAAAACAATCACATTTAACCAATGACAAACAATCATACAACGAAATTACCCCATCATATAAAGATCATTTACAGAGAAATGCTAAGTTAGCTGGTTATCATAGCTTAATTAATAAAGACGATGTAACTTGGTATATTGTTTAAGAACATCTCGGTTTTAAAGTATTTAAATATGCAAATATTCGCCAGGATAAAATTACCAGATATTTCAGAGGTATTAATAAAGAACATATAAGTGACAATAGGAATAATTACTGCAAAGTTTCCAAGAATATCGTGTTGATATAACAAGTTCACGCGAAGCAGTCTTAAAACAAATTGAAATATTAAACCATCTTGTATCTCCTATGAAAGATAGTAACTATCGCGTAATACAGGATAGAACACAAATAATTTAATTGCATAATCGATAACAGACAATAATCTACCGAATTTTATATTTCCCGGGTATAACCAAGACGAGTTTTAAAAAATCCTTCATTGATCTCATTGATGAGTTTTTTCTTAATATACTCGCCGCATGGAGATAAAAATTCCAAGAATAAATGTCAAATTTACGGATCAGATCGGAACAGCAATTGATTAACCTGAGGAAAGTCTACAACTGAATCTTTACAGACAATCTTAATGACCTAAAATACACAATATCAACTTCTCTTCACCTGAATGTATCATTGATGAGGAAACTATCATAATCATTATATTGTAATACTTTCATCGTCAACTGAGACTATCAGGCGTGAAATGTTATCGTAAAGAACAAGACCCTCACTTTTCAATCTCAGATACATATTATAGCAACAGACCTTACATCTCAGTTGAACAATATTTTTACTTTCACTTCACGCTTAGGAACCGTTAATGCTTTAACTTTCAATAATCCTGTTTAGTTGTCTTACACGTGTATTTATAGTTTTTATTGTTGTATATTCACTTCATAGTTCAAATCTATTTCTGCTGCTTCAACGAGAGGCAACATTGACGGCAAAACTACATAATTCGGTAATGACGCAAAGACGGCTGTTTGAATTTCCCTCATGAATTGATATAATGATGACACAGTATATCTATCAGCGGATTTGAGCTACTGCAAGTACTTCAAATCAGAAAGATTACTTTAGTTCATCAGATGATTGTATTCCTTCATTTTCAGATTTTTAATAGCAGAAATAATATTAATAATATTTTCATAATTCATTATATTATAAATAAATCTTTAACTAGAAATCAATATATGCGGACTCACTACATCTTAGCAGGTCCAAAGAACGTCATTATATAGTACGGCACAATCTACAGTCCCCTAAGTTGTTTTTTTATATCTTAGCATGGGTTATATATATATATATATATATATATATATATATATATATATATATATATATATATATATATATATATATATATATATATATACACACGCACACACACACACACACACACACACACACATACATACATACATACATACATACATACATACATACATACATACATACATACATACATACATACATACATACATATATTGTTACGTGCTTAGGCTCGAAATAACAGTAACATAGAAAGAGTGAAAATAACAAGCTTGTAAAACTTAATAAATAAGTTATTTAGCACAAATATTTTCCAGAAAAGAAAAATAAACTTACGGTTTTAAGAATCAATTTCAAAAATTAATCCAAAAATAACTCAAAATATAATCCACTAGTGAAATTGCAAAAGTCCTGGTAATAAAATGTCCTAATAATTCCAAGTTCGAATCTTAGTGAAGCATCCAAGATGGAAGACGATGTCACGTGATGAAGTCAGTTCTGGTCTTATGAAATTCAATGACCACAAAATATTTTCCAGACAAATAAACAAAATCCTCTTGATCCAAACGAATTGAAATAGTTTCAGTACAAGGTAATTTAAAATAACTCAAAACGACAAACAACCTAGTATTCTAACAGACCAACTTCTACTGAATAGTTCGCTCGAAAACATCATTCATATACCTGTTTTTACGTAAACAAGGAAGGGGTCACACATGATCTTCTAGAATCCTTAGAAAAAATTTATGTTATATATATATATATATATATATATATATATATATATATATATATATATATATATATATATATATATATATATATATAGTTAATGTGAACGATCGATTATGTTGCATTATGACAACTTAGCTGGTCTAAAGGTCACATATATAAGACTGAACAAATCCAGCTCCCCTAAGTTGCCTTGGGACATCGTAGCAGTGTCAGGAGATATGTACAGTTATGTACAGGAGGGAATAAACTCCATTTTCCTTAACATGGTGAGCAGGATATATATATATATATATATATATATATATATATATATATATATATATATATATATATATATATATAGTTATATACATATGTACATACATATATATTTACAGCTATATACAGCTATATACAAGACGGCAAAATCTCCATTCCCAATATATTGCCTTATAACATATTAGCAGGCTCGGAGGATATATATATATATATATATATATATATATATATATATATATATATATATATATATATATATATATATATATATATATATATATATATATAGTTGTATACGTATTTACATAGATTCATACATACATTCATAAGTACGGCATAGAAAGATGGTGGATGGTGCCCTATCAACGTTCAAAAGAAAACACACACTATCCCCGAAAATCAACCCCGGGTGAGTGCAAAATGGCACAAACCACGTGTTTTGATGGTTTTGATGGTGTGTATGATTTTGAATTTCGAACATTGAGCTTGAGCCCGAATATCTAAAACTAGTTAAGTGATATTTACGTTATTTATTACTTGCAACTGCGAATAGTATATTTCAATTACTTAATTATTATTGCTGTCAAAATTTAAATGAAACAAGAAACCTGACCGATGCAGCAAAATAGATGTTTCTGTAAAAATCAGTATTTTGTTCATTCATTTGTTTTAAAAATTAGATTTAAACTCATGTAACAGAATTAGATAACTTTACAGCTTTGCGCGATTATTTCTCTTATAAGATAATAATACGTATTCCTAAACAGTGTTAGATGTCTTAAACAATTCTGACTTCAGATAAATATCGTCCTCAGAAATATTAAACGCTACAGCTTTAGAGAGATAAAATTTGGTTTGGTTCTGCTACTCTTCGTACCAAAGGAGATATAATATATAAATAATTGCTGGCTCTGGTCATTATTATTTCGGCCGTCTCTCTATTCAGTGATATATTCAAATTGATTTATTTCTGAAATCTTTTAGAGAGAGCGGACTTTCGTATAGCTTCTGCGACATATTGTACCGAACCCGGGTTAATATCAAACAATTTACAAGCTGCATTTTTTAAAATTGAAATATTAATTCTCAGTCTCTGTGATCTTGGATTTGCTGATGGATTTGAAAACCCTATTTTCTAATGGTCTTATATTTTTCTGTATTACCCCGTGCAGAATTTTCACTTTGTTTAATAGCTTACATGTTTTCAAGAGAACTATCAAGTATGTGACATTCAATGCAATCGATGACAAGGTCATCATTGATTACTCTAAAATAAATATTTGACAAATATATATGCTGCTCTTCTAAAATTAAATCTGAGATAATCAGAAATATCTGCAGTGCAGACTGGTTTATTAAATTAATCAGACTACAGCCAAATACTATTCAGAGCAACATAATGCGCGAAATAATTTCAGAAACTTCCACAAACGATTTTTGGGATAATTTCTCTAGAGACCAAACGATTTGGCAGTGGCAAGTTGAAATATAGTTCGTTATAACTTTCAACATCAATTACTTCAGTTACAATAAGAAAGTTTTCGGAATAGCCTGTAGTGATATGTCATTGACTAACTGATATATGACGACAAAATATACAAGTTTTTATAAGCGGGAGGTCGTGGGTTCAATCCCCGGCCAAATCATACCAAAGACTTACAAAAATGGTACTAACAGCTGCCTCGCTTGACGCTCAGCATTAAGAGGTTAGTGTTAGGACTGGTCGGCCTGGTGTCAGGATAATGTGACTGGGTGGGACATCATGCTACATGTCTGCGGCATGATGCCTCAGTGCTCAACATCACTATAAACTGCCTCACAACAGACATCGAAGCGATATGACTGAAATTTTTTAAAGCTACTTTAAAAATCCTAATCAAACAAACAAACAAGTTTTTATATCAGGATAGTAAAGAAAACATAATCTTGTGTTAAATGATATTATTCTAGTTTCTATCAGCGCAGTCGAGGATGCACTACGCGTTGATATATCTCATTGGACGTTAGAATACGTAATGGCAATTCACTAATCTCAGGAATTAAAAGTTTTTAATATATTCTTTAAAATTATTAATGATGGTATCGAGTGGTCAGGTTTAGTGTCTCTCGCAGTATCACGAGTGACAAGAATAGCTCAGCTGCGAAGGATTATTGTAAATTTTACTGACACCAACAACAAAATTGTTAACGATGATAAAAGAAAAAGATAATTACGACTTTGATATTGATGCTACATTTATAACGATGCTTTAACAACAACAGACAAATCATTGTGCGAGCTGAAATATAGTAATGCTGTGGCAGTATTCGGATTAAGAATGTACCTGCACTAGAAATTTGGTTCAATGTGATGCTCTAGATAGGACCAGTTGCTCTTTTTTGTATTCCCTTTCAAGTTCACCTGATCTGTGTCAATCAAGTATCAGACAGTAACATTGCATAATACTGAGTGTTTAGAAAAATCATTTTGTTGTAGAGATATATGTTTGTGATCGCCTTAATAGATTTCATGTTGGTTGTTCGAGTAAGTTTATTATGCAATGCATTTATCACACGTGGAAGGTTTGTAACCCATTCTGGTGATCTCGTATACTGAATTATTTCCGTTGCATACTGATATCCAAATAACCGTTTAGCAAGAGTCCGATTCAATTGCTCAACAATTCCCTAATCATGGTGTATTTCAGTATGTCCTCGTTTTATTTCGACGTATGCTGTTTCATCAGCGATGATACTACGCCCTGAAATTCTTTGTCAGGATCAGATTGCAACAATTGTGGCCGTCGTAGACCACCGCGATAATAAATTATTTCAAATGCAGAAGCAACTTCTGTTACTGTCTTTGTTGATCACGGCTCTGTTACTTTATATCTGCTTGCAACATCACGTACGTTGGACTATAACAAGTGTATTCCATAATATTAATAACCAGACCCTAATAATAGTTTACCTGTCATCCAAGATCTTACAAACCAGTTAGCTAATCATTCCATGAAAGATTTAAATTTTATAGAATTTAACGCCTGAATCAACTTCACATCTGCGATATTTCAATACTACAAATTGTCAGTTGTAAGACGCATCATGAGAGTGACAAGCTCGATCAATTTCATTTATCGTATATTTACCAGTCGGTCTTGATTAATCTTGATTATCAAGTCGGATATCAAGTCTGATCCCACCACCTAAGTAATTATGTCCTGGAAGATATTTCTCATAGGTATTTTATCATGGTGGTTAGCATGGGATAGGTTGTACTTATTTGTGCTCCTTCTGTAGATGATCAGCGATTCTACGATTTGTTAAAATATTTTAATGAAAATGCAAAATTATTAAATGAATATGTTATCGAGTTTACACTGACATCAATGAAGCGCAATCTGTAGTTGATATTGATGGGAGTATTAATAATTTAGTATTGTTTGATGATGTTGGAGAAACAGTCCAATCCTGCTCGGATATATTCCGGAGGCAGACATAAAAAATTGATGTGATTATGTCACTCAACGATACACGCATTTCCGGAAGTGATCGTAGACAACTATACTGTTTAGCTGTATTTAATAGAGTTGATACACTAACAATACAATATATTTATCAAATGTGGCGTAGCGAAGATAAAGACATGTTTAAGTTTAGAAATTTGTTTAGTCAGGCTCAGTCAACTCCTAGCTCAAAATTCAGAATTGGTCTTGATAAAATATTTGCATAATAGCAGCATGGAAGATGTGACCCCGGTAAGAGGTCATCGGAGTAAACATTGCGCGGATACGTTTAAACAAAATATCAAGACAATGTGTAAAAAACCTAACCCGGGAGAGATTCTTTGAGACACTCCTCGAAAATGAGAGGAGTTGGTTTGTCGTTATTGATGTTATTTTGTTCGTTTTTGTAAAAAGCCTCAGATTAACAAAGGACACCTTATAAAATGAGGTGATTTCACCCTCTCGGCTACTGCATCATTATTTAAACGCTATTTCAAGTTTTAATGTTTAAAATAACAGCAGGTTAGTGCTCAATGTTAAATAAAAAGTAGATTAATATTTTTTTATTAAATCTGAAATTTCCTGAACATTTCAAAAGTCAAAGACAGTATTGAACATTAATAAGATTTGTTATTCGTATTGCCAATTCTCGTTAAGTCTGCATATTACTGGGGCTATACAAGATTGTTGAGGTTAAAGACTTATCTTAAATGGTTGTGACGTTTATTAGCAAAAGGTTTATGATCGGCAGAAAATAAACTACATAGACACTTGCAGAATGTTGCATGGGATATATATCTATTCGATAGATCCTGCATATCAAATAGGGTCGATCAAGATTGTCTTAATTCTGCAGTATTTTTATAGTTGAAGAAATTCACACGTTCATCATTAGTAATATGATGACCAATCAAGTTGAAGAATGGTCGAAACATTGGAAGCTGCTGCTCGTAATACTGACGATTTTTCATTCATTCACAAAGGTGCATTTGTAATTTGTGGTAAAACATCATCTGAGACTCATATTTGTTCCTTAAATTTTCAATGTAAACAAATCTTTAGGAATGTTCTGAAAAGACTGGTCAGAAGCCCTTATCTCTTCCTCTGTGCACTTTTTGTTTATTGAAAGGACACGTTTTGATTTTCAAGTATGAAGATGATATTTCCTTCTAAGATTGTGTAGAATTGCACAGTAACATTGGACATTGTAAGTCTGATATAGTTACAGGAAAGATGCTTGTCTGTGACAACGTTCCGTTCTCGACCCAACTGACTTTTGGTGTTTGATTTTGCGATCATTTTACACTTGGTTGTTAAGAGCATACCAAGTTTTTTGATCCTGTATTGTTGGTTCTTGGTCCGATGCTTTCAGGCCAGACCAATTTAAGATCGACCATTGTTTCTGCAGCCATAAGCAATTTAATCTTAGTTTGGGAACGTTAGCGTTTTCCCTTAGTAGTTGCTATATAAATGATATCGAAGCTGGTTACCATAGCAATCAGCTGCCTGATGCGTTTGCGATATTCAGCGCACATTTTTCAGCAGCGGAGGAGGTATTGGACGACCTCAGCGATGCACACCTTGAACTTGGTGGATTGGCAAACATTGGGATGGTCTCATAAGCTGTTGCCAAACCTTCCGAGCCGTTTACGGAGCAGAGATCTTCTTGTGAACCGAACCATCGCTGTGTATTTTCTCTGCTGTTCACAATTAAAATCACAGCTAAACCTCTTTTGTACAGTTTGGATTTTGAAAATCAGTCAGGTCTGACTCTCGTATGGAGTTTACCATCACATGTTGGACGAACTAGTTGCATTCACCAGTTCAGATCTTGTATCAACCTGAACGTCAATGTAGTTAAGAAATATTAAGCACGCTCAACAACACAAGCGAACAAACATGTATAATCTTAGTTTAGGTAGATGCTGCATTCCCGATGTAGTCTCCAAAACAGCCAGTAATAGGTAATGCTATATGCTACATACATACAAACATACATACATACATACATACATACATACATACATACATACATACATACATACATACATACATACATACATACATACATACATACATACATACATGTGTAAGTACAATTTGATATAACATGAGACTAATGGACAATATTTATATTTTAGGTCTGAATGATGATGAACATGGCAATTGTGTTAGTGCTACTTGTTGTAGCACAATATGTCAAAACAGAAGATAACATTAACACAAGGAACAATAGTTCTCATTCATCAGGAACGAGAGCTTCTCAGTTTACCGCTGGGCGTACGAAGTGTCGCGGGAACGAAACTTGCGGATATCATCAAAGGACAGACTATAGTTGGTAACTATACCGACTTTAGCGACAGCTGGGATTATTGTTGCACGGGTTATTGCGCCTATAATGACGACAGCTTGGCGTGTCCATTTGGAAGTCAGAGTTAATATTGTGAAAATACTCGCACAAGCGATATCAAAGGAAGACCATGTCTCCTTATATATACTTGTGGCGTACACAAGAACGACATCAAAAAAGGAGATAAATAATATTGGCACTATGTCGACTTAAGTGGAAACTGGGACTTTTGTTGTGCACCGCATAGCCCATGCCAAAAGCGCCCCTCGAGCTCTGCTTGATGCTATGTCGTGGTATCTAAATTTAAAAAATCCTGGAGGAGATGTGAACCAGAAGAAATAACAAAGATATATTCCTAAGAAAGTTAAAAGCAAAGTAAAAACAATATCGCCAACATACATTTATGGAGTAATTAGTGTGTATGCGAGTAATTTTCTAGTTCATCCTGATAGCGGACTATATGAAATCTTATATCTACTCGTTTAATGAATTCTAGGATGTTTTTAGCCTTTATTGGTTACAATATCTAATCTTGATTAAATTTATTATCCTTTCATGTTATTGAGTTTGTATTTTAAAAGAATTGTCAAGACAAATTCATGCCTAGTTCCAAATAATAACATAATTTAGAACTAATGTATGTCTCGTTTATAAAATAAAAAAATAATCATTAGATTTTGCTAAGGCAAACTATTATTCTTTCTATTTCCGTCTAATTAATTAATTATTAGATATGGTTTTAATGCTAACTTAATTGTAATCAGGGTCTATTTCACGTTGCACTCTATTCAGCTTTGTTTCAAAATTCAATTTATGTAGATATCAAAATGACATATTAAATATGCGATACCCAAACCCATGTTTTTTTTTAACATAATTAATCTTTCATTGGAATAGAAATAATGGCGAGGATAAGGACGTGGAGAAAAATAAAGCAAGAAAATGACAAAAACGTGTTTGAGTTACCACTATTATTATTATTACTACTGTAACTACTAAAAATAATAATAACCAGTAATGACTGACATTGGTGCGGCTGCTACGGCCACTACTTATGTTGCAACATCATAAATTACTACTACTGCTAACACTACTACTACAACTAATAATACTAATAATTATGACTTAATAATGATGTGTGCAGATTCGATTTTACTCATAGTGGACAACCAAAGACAAAATACATTTCCACATTCAGATTTAAAATAGCTAAGCAATGGGGAAAGTCCTGATTCATTTGGCATGATATGACTGGACATTAAAACTGGGCATAAGTCAAGCATGTATAAATTATGAAGCACTTTTTAGTGATGATAACCGAGTGAAAGTAATATAAAGAACGGTATTGTGTTCTAAAACGTCTATTGGAAATAGTCTGGAAATTATTTATCTGGTGGCTGTGGTAGTTTTACTCTTCGCTTTTAATATGTTTTACCTCTACAGTGATCGCTCTGGTGGTTTCTAGTGGCATATTAGCCCAACATTTTAAAAAACATGAGCAGGGATTGCAACCACATTTTATGAATTCCAACAATATAGGGGAAAAAAACTGAAGAAGAGTGTAAGAAATTATTTCAAGATCTTGGACAGAAACATTCTAATCTAAATAATGAAATAATATTATATGAATGGGAGGCAATACAAATTAAAAAGGAATCTTCACCCGGGGAACACAAAATATGGTACACTATATACAAACATTTACCCCTTAACATCATTAAGTCTATTATAAAACTATTAAATAAAATATGGGAAATAGGAAAGCTACCAAAAAAAATGGAAAACTGCGATAGTAGTACCCATATTAAAACCAAACAAAGATTGCAATGACATCAACTCAAACCGACCCATTAAACTAACCAGCAATATATATCCGATAATGGAAACTAATTTCCAAAAGGCTGAAACACTACCTTGAATGTAACAAACAAATATCTCAAAACCAATGTGGATTTAGGAACAAAGGTCCACTACGGACCAACTCGTAAGATTAGAAACCTCTGTAAAATTGGCATTTAACTCTAAAAGAAAAGAGGACAGAAATTTAATTGCGGTGTTTATAGATTTGGAAAAGCATTCGATATCGGATCGACCAAAGGCCTAATAGAAAAGATTAAATAACTACGGCATTAAGGGAAGGATGTATAACTTCATTAAAAAATTTCCTCACTGATCGCAAAATAATAATTAGAGTAGGAGACAATTATTCCGAAGAACATATCCTTGAAAATGGAACCCCACAAGGGAGTGTACTCAGTCTCACTCTTTTCAATCTCATGATAAATGACCTTGACAGAACTCTGGCATCATCCGCAGTTGAATTATCACAATTTGCAGATGATAGTGGACTATATAGAGCAGGAAACCCATACAACCTCAAAATTATAACAGATATTCAAGATAGTTTGAATAATACAGGAGAATGGGCAAATAAGTGGAGATTCAAACTATCGCACCAAAAAAAAAATACTGTAGAAGTACTACTTATCCCACATACCAGAAATAAAAAACAATACCCTAAGCTAACCATGCAAAATAAAGACATACAATTTGTACAAGAAGCCCGATTTATGGGTAGGTATTATGATGATCATCTCAAATGGGAGGATCTCATAGATGAACTGGTATAAAAATGTAATCAGGACTTAAACTTATTAGGAAACCTAAAACGTACAAAGTGGAGAGCAAATCAAGAAACAACCCCAACCTTAAATAGATGTAAACTAGACTATGGCTGTCAAATATATAACACGGCACCCAAATGTCAATTAAATAAGTTTGATAAAATTCAGTGAAAACCCCTAATGATTGGCATTGGCGCACTGCCATCAACCTTACTAGCTGAGCTGCAAATCTTAACCAGACAACTGCCGTTACATCTAAGAAAGCAGGAACTTATCCTAAAATATGCAGCCAGACTTTCAACACACCCAAAAACTCACCCAACGTACCAGGCAATAAATAAAATACTCTTCAGGGCAACTATGAAAAAATACCCCATATGGGAAAACTAGTTGATTTAAAACATCTCCTTCCAATAGAGTTATTCCAGGCCGAATATACTATCTCATATGACAAGGTGCCTTAGAGTAACATGACATTAATAGTCAATATAGCAGAAAGAAATTTTACAAATTATAAAAAACTTTGGAGTAATATAAAACCTATAGTAAATATCTTCCTTTCAACTAAAGGAAACAAGGAAAACCCAGCAAATTATCTAAAAACATTAGCTTTGGAAGAAATTAACAACACATATCAAAATTACCTCAAAATATACACAACTGGATCCAAAATAATAAATCCTTGCAAAATAGCTGCAGCGATGCTAATACATGAGCTGAATATAAAATGGGGTGATGTCTACCTGACTACTGCTCCATATACACAGCTGAATGCTGGGCCATCTCAGAAGCACTAAAATGGATTGAAAACAAAAACCCAAACCAAACAAGACAGTTATAATAAGTGATTAGCTTAGTGTCATAACCTCAATCCAAAATAATACCACTAAATCAAGAGAGAATTTCCTAAACGAAAACAAAAGCAACAATGAAACAAAAAAATATAAACAAATTAAGCATAGAATACATGTGGATTCCATCCCACATCAACATCCAAGGAAATGACTTAGCAGACCAGATAGCTAAAGAAAAACTCAATGAATCAAATTACATGCCTATCGAATATAGTCAACATGAACTATACAGCCTAATCAACACATTAATTAACTAAATCGCAAACAGATTGGAATCAAAATCACAAAGGGAGAAAATTTTATAATATCATGAAGGAAGTAAAAAGAAAGAGAAAACCACCTAGGTGCACAGTCTATGAACAAACGATAATCAATCGAATTTTATTATGAAAAACTAAACTTGCAAACAGCTTTGGAAAATACATAGAACCCGTCCCACATAATATAAATTGCTACAATTGTAACACCATATCTTTAATGATTATAGAATAACCAAGAAGGAAAGGAACAAATTCAGATCAGAACAACAAATCATAGCAGCCCCATATACATACCAAGAAATAATTCAATTAAAAAATATCAACCCCCAAACAACATTCAAAAATATAATTGAATTTTTGAAAACGACAGGACTACTAGAGGAAAGATAGAAAAAGAAAATAAAGAACATAATAGCGAGAAGAAAAGGCAAACTAAGTTAGAAACCTAGTATATGTACTAGCTCAAACCAAAAGTAATCATCAAAAATGAAAGCCTCTTTAAGGGATGGAAGAACCACCAGGAATGAGCAGGAAGTTCTCAGCTATACTTGGAACCCACAAACACTACGGTGGGCATGAAATGATCAAAGCTCATATACTGAACAACCAGTCCGGAAATTAAAGATGCGAGTAACCCTATAAACAAAATAGGCAGACCAAAAGGATTACATAAAAAATAGTACTATAGTATTACCGGGGTAGGCAACCAAAAAGAAAGCCTCTTTAAGGAATGGAAGCACCACCAGGAAAAATCAGGTAGATTTTAAAGTAGTAATATGGGACGATATAGCCTCAATGGGAAATCCAGTCAAAAACAGCTTGGGACGATATGGCCTCAAGATTTATAGCCTCAATAGGAAATCAAGTCAAAAACAGCTTGGGACGATATAGCCTCAAACAGCTTGGGACGATATAACCTCAAGGGGAATTTAACATAGTGGGACTATATAGCTTTAAGTGGAATTTAACATAGTGGGACTATATAGCCTCAAGGGGAATTTAACATAGTGGGACTATATAGCCTCAAGGGGAGTTGAACATAGTGGGACTATATAGCCTCAAGGGGAATTGAGCATAGTGGGACTATATAGCCTCAAAGGGAATTGGACATAGTGGGACTATATACCCTCAAGGAAATTGAACGTGGGGAATATTATTTTTTTTTGTATATGGGACTGTCTAGCGACAAGGGGAAAACGGATGCAACGAAAGCAAATATCTTTTCGAGGTATATGAGTGGCCCTGAAAAGGACCGTTATGTGTAATTGTTAACAGTATCTTGTTAACACAGAGGGCACCTCACAGATCTTCTTCTCTTCCTTAAACTTCTCCTCACTGTTGGGCCATAGAGAATAACTCTCTTTAAACAACCTTGCCTCTCCACATATAACCTTCTCTTCCAAAGGGCTGTATCAGTCATATGAGTGATAGTCCACGATGTTCTGACCTAGATGGGTAAGCCAGTACGAAATTGCATGGTAGAAACAAGGGTAGGAGATTATACGTTGGTCCATATCTTGTGATGAGAAACAGACGAGGCTAATACCGTGAACTGCGGTTAATATATTGGGGATGAGCGGATCGAAACGGATTGAATGTATTGACCAATCCAAACGTGCGTTACAAAAGGCAGTCACAGTCATCCAATCGGAAGAGAGCAGTCTGTGACGTCACCTTCCCAGTCAATCGATGCGACGACAGAGTTGTCAATGGTGTCGGACACTAAGAAGACGATGAAATGGGATGAGCCATTAGTAGAGACAGCAAGTAATAGGACAGAAGTGACTACTAAAGTCATGACAAATCTACATCCAGAAAAAGTTGATTTTAACTGGGATATTGTAGATTTGTTAACATCACAAGAATTTATTCCTGAACCTTCGTAACCTTTTGCTTCTTCTTATGTACACGTCGATGATTTTAAGTAGAGACAAAAAGAAGAATTGGAGCGATTTTTACAACAACAGAAAGTAGAAGAACAAGCTTTTCTTATTCAAGAGCGGGAAGAAGCAGAAGCAAGAAGGAAACATCAGGAAGAAACAGTAGCAGCAGCAGAGAAGAAAGAAAACTAAGGACAGAAAGAGAATAATGAAAATCAAACGGTCACGGTACATTTAGATAATTTAGCAGAGTTAAGGAGTCTGAAACAAATGTATCAGACTTCTTTATCACGACCGAAGAAAAGAAGACCTTTTCGAGCTAAACAGCCCAACCTAACTGTGACTACGTCTGCCATACCACCGTTAGTGATTTGTACCAAATCATTGACAGGAACTACCAATCCCGAAGTAGGCCTTGGCCGTGGCTAAGGCTTAAGACAGCTAAAGATGGTTACGTCCCGTTTCTGAGTTTGTTTTGTTTTAAACAAACAAATCACCAACGGTCCTTTTCAGGGCCATTCAAATTATTTCGAAAAAAAAATACTATTTCAATTGCCTAATTCAATGGAAACTCAAAAGTCCTTTTTATTTTTATTTAAACCCATGATGTACGTGTGAGTGAATGAATGTGTGAGTGTAGGTTCTTATTCTATAAAATCAAAACCAAGAGGAGGGAGAGTAGTCCGTCGGCTTGTCTGAAGAAATCTTTCGTATGACACCACGTAAAGCTCTGATGAGAAGTTTAACTTGTGTAGATTCTTCCATAGTTCTAATCAAAATACCCGTCTGTCAAAAGAAAAAGATGTTGGTGCAGCGCCGAGGATTTTTACCCTTTCTTATTCCTATGTTAGGAGGATTAGCGAAAGCCGGCATGGGTTTATTGACAGGTTAGGTACAAGGGCTGGCACGAGGGATATCCCAAAGTGGATCTTTCCAGAAGATAAAAGGGACATATGGAGCACCACGATCTCAGACGTAGCCTTTGAAAGCCCCTGGAAGGACGAAAACTAACTTTAGTCCATTACAAACGATGGATGGAATACCATCGTTGGCTAGAACAACGTACCCCCTATTTACCACCCAATCCTGATTTGACCGAGATGTCCAAATTACAACACGAATCGCAATCCTTGATGCATCGCCACGATTTGTCCAAAACCAAAAAATCGCAAAAGTACGGCCATCTCTTGCAACTCTTTCATCGAAACGCTGTGGAACAAACAGCGCTACCCACTCTGTCCGATTTGAAGGCTCTGATGAAAAGTCCGTCGCTCTCATCATTTACAGTGACCAAAACAGACGTCACCCCACCATTACCCAAGGAATAAGATCCCCATGATATCATTCAAACACCCACTGCCACTCCGATTCCAAGTAAGATTGCCGCTTCCTTGTTGACCCCTTCCCCCACTCCCCAACGAGAAGAACTCAAAACGTGGGTAAAAAAGATGATGGCCACACCTCCTTTGTTAGATGTGAAAAATAAGGAAAGTAAACAAGAAGTGAGAAAAGTAAAGAAGACCAAAGCTATCTCATTACACCTCCACCACTGCCACCAGTACCCTCTACGTCAACTCCTGTGGCACATCGGACACGTAAAACCGTTTCCATACAACCCCAATTTCGTCCCACCCAAAACAGTATCATCGAAGTTATTGTACCTTACTAACGAAGCCATGGAAAAGATATTAACCAGCATTTACTACGATCCAGCTCACCCAGCAGGTTACGGAGGTATTCAGAAATTGTCTCGTGCTACAAAAACTCGCCTGAAAAAGCTCCGTTTACCTGAAGTACAACGATGGTTACAAGAACAATAAACGTACACTTTACACAAACCCATTCGTCGAAAATTTCACATAAGTCGCCCTCAGGTTAAAGGCATCGATCATCAATGGAAAGCCGATTTAGCTGATGTCTCTCATTTAGCCACCAACAATCGTGGCTACAAATATTTGTTTTGTGTCATCGACGAATTTTCTAAATTTGCCTGGGTAGTACCATTGACATAAAAATGGAGCGGAGAGTTAGTAGGAGCTTTGCAACGGGTGTTGAAACAAAGTGGTCGCCACCCTCTTCGATGGCATACCGATAAAGCCACCGAATTTCTGAACCAAGCTTTCCAACGAGAATTGAAGAAACGTGACATTCATTGTTGTTCACCACAGAAAATTTTGAAACCAGAGCCAGTATCGTGGAAAGTTCTCAACGTACCTTGAAAGAACGCATGTGGAAATATTGTGCGCATCAAGACACTCTCAAGTACATCGACGTCTTACCGCACTTAGTTCAATAATGCAATCAATCTTACCATAGAAGCATTGGACGTGTCCCACAAGATGTGACACCTGACAACCAAGTGACTGTTTTTGAGCGTCTGTTTGGTAGGTTCCGGACGATGGCTGTCCCCAAGAAAGGTGGAGGAGTGTTAACCCCGAAGATTGGGTCCGCATTGGCAAAACCAAACTTGCTTTCGAAAAAGGTTACTTACCCAACTGGACCACCAAATTGTTTCGTGTTACTGGGCGAGTGCGTGATCGTCATCCTACCGTCTATAACTTGGAAGACATGAACGGAGAAGTATTAAAAGGAACGTTTTACTTGCCTGAATTACAACGTGTCACCAAAAGAGAAGACGACGTGTACGACATTGAAAGCATTCTCGAACGAAGAACCCGTAAAGTAGGACTATAAAAGAAGTGACCATCATGCCCTTCAATACAGCTTCAGCGACCACAGCGACTACTCCTTCACCCACTTCTTCTCTGCAAGATTTACAAAATCAACCCTCAACCCTTGTAGGTGTGTGTGGAGAAAGTGTCCCTAAAACGCAAATCGTCTTTTTCTGTCAAATCTTTGTGGTGTATTGTGTCATCGGTGCAGCCATTGCTAATTTGAGTTTGCATCAAGGAGGCAAACAATTGTGGAACATTTTACTCAGCAGTTGCATCGGTTATGTTCTTCCCAATCCTTCCCTGATATATTCTTAAAACGGGAACAACAGTAACAATATTGGGAGTCTTGCATGCAACGTTTGTCATTCTCCTAACAGTCACCCTTTCAATCACAATCCTCTTTTAGACACTCCTTTAACCTCGAATGACTCCTCGGACAGAAGAACGTTGGAATTATGAACAACACTAATAATCAATTTTCTTAACGTTACCCAGTGACAGTTCCATGGAATTGTTTCCTAAGAAAAATTGGTCGATTATCTGAACAAAGCTTGGAGTCTTATCTCAGAAGAAGCCATGTTACTTCAGTGGTATAAAGACTTACGTGATCATACCTCTCCTCCATTGTTTGCTCGAGTTATTGATCGCATCGAAGTTCTCTTGGCCAAGAGTAAGGAGATAAAGCAAACAAACAGTTACTTGACAGACCGTTTCAAGCAAAACGTCTGTATTGAATTAATGACTAATCATCACCTGTGAAGAAAGGAAATAAAACAAGGATACAAAAAATGGATACCTGGGATCTTTATTATCGTTTGAATTGTAGTTCGTACACTGCTTCTTGGAATCCTGTCGAGTGTGCTAAAAATGAACTACCTCATCACAAACCCCAAGATAATCAAGCTTATGTCATCAACACAGATGACAGTCATCTTCCAGGAACTCACTGGGTAGCTGTCTACTTCCCTCAAGAGGGTTGTGTGGAGTATTTTGATTGGTATGGATTACCTCCTTTGGAAGATGATATCATTGACTTTATGAGAAGAAATGCCCAGACGACACGATTCAATAATGTGAAATTAGAAGACACAGATTCTATGGTGTGTGGAAAATATTGTGTCTATTCTCTGCATCATCGCAGTCTTGGATATTCTTTAGAACATTTAGTGACTTATTTTGATCGTCATTCGTCTCGAAACGATGACAAAGTAGAGCGATGGTTCTGTGACCATTATGGCTATATGTTGCCTTTAGCTAGGAAACGTAGTGTACATCAATAGCCCAATGACTTCCAACAGTGGAAATCTCAATTTAATTCACAACGTTGTCAACCAAGTCAAAGATAATGTATTGGTGTTATCGAAGAAAAAAACTTTCCAAACGTTTCCAAACCCTAAACCGTAGAGAGGTGTTTTCTATCGCGTCCGCGCTTGAACTATATAAGCAGAGGGTAGTCTCCAGTCTGGCCTGGCAACATGCATGCCTGGATAAAAAAACTTTCTAACCAACAGGCGCATCAGAGTAAGAGTAGAAGACCAATATTCCGACGAACTCACTTTAGATAATGGCAAACCACAAGGGAGTGTCCTCAGCCCGACACTGTTTAACATCATGGTAAACGACATGGAAACATCAATCAATCTCAGTAAAGTGGACCTATCACAATTCGCAGATGATAGTGGTCTAGGGAAAGCTGGAAATCCTCATAGCAATAAAATAATCTCTGAACTGCAAACTAACCTTAACAACATTGGGAAGTGGGCAGACAAATGGGGATTTAACCTCTCCAAAGGAAAAACTACAGGCGTAATCTTCTCTCCAAGACACAGATACAATATTAGTCCACCTACACTCTTTATACAAGGAGACCCAATAAAATTTGAAAAAACAGTAAAATCAGAACCATCATTGGGAAGCACACCAATAGCACCCCAAAAATAAATAATACCAGCAATCATAAAGAACAAGCTGACTCACTAGCAATACACTTTAAAAACATGAGCAGCAACAGTAATTACACTACTGAATTCAAAACCATAGGGCTAAAACAGAAATTAAATTCCACAATTTATTCCAAGACCTTGGATCGAAATCCTCATCACTAAATAAAGAAATAACATTATATGAATTAGACCAGGCACTAAAAACTAAACATGAAACTTCACCTGGGCAAGATCAAATAGGTTATGTTATACATAAAAACCTACCTAAAACTATAGTTAAATCAATCATCAAAATGCTAAATATAATATATGACACAGGAAAGCTACCTAAAAATTGAAAACAGCGATAGTAATACCCATATTTAAACCAAAATAAGGATCGGAATGATATCAATTCGTACAGACCCATCTCACTTACCAATAACATCTGTAAAATTATGGAAACAATTGTTACCAACAGACTTAAACACCACCTTGAGAGCAACAATCTGATATCTCAAAATCAACGTGGGTTTAGAAATAAAAGATCCACTACGGACCAATTAATAAGATTAGAATCCGCCATAAAACTTGCATTCAACAACAAAAGAAAAGCGGATAGAAACTTAATTGCGGCATTTATTGATCTGGAAAAAGCATTCGATCTTGTATGGACCAAAGGCCTTATAGCCAAATTAAATCATTATGGCATTACAGGTCGAATGTTCAACTTCATAGAAAATTTCCTGACCAACCGCAAAATTATAACTAGGGTAGGGACTACTTACTCTGAAGAATACTCCCTTGAAAATGGAACTGTTCTGTTTACCCCTTGCAAAAAAATTAAAACCTACCCCTTACTTACCATTCAAAATAAAGTTATACAATTTGTAAAAGTAGCTAAATTTCTGGGTATGTACTTTGATGAACACTTAACATGGGCTTATCATATAGATGACCTGGTTAAAAGATGCAATCAGGACCTAAATCTATTAAGAAGCCTCAAAGGCACTCAGTGGGGTGCTAATCAAGAAACTATTCTAATATTATATAGGGCACTAATAAGATCAAAACTAGATTATGGCTGTCAAGTATATACCACGGCATCCACACTTCATTTAAACAAATTAATTAAAATTCAGAGAAAGGCCCTACTTATTGGTACTGGCGCACTGCCATCGACCTTTACAGCCGAGCTGCAGGTCTTAACTGGGGAACCGCCATTACATCTCAGAAGGCAGGAACTCATTTTAAGATATGCAACCCGACTGTCGACCCATGACAAAATGCATCCCACTCTATTGGCCATCAATAAATGTAACATTCCCTTTAGGAAAACCTTGAAAAATAATACATCAATGGGAAAAATAGTACATGAGTTAAAAATAAACTTCCAGTAAATATATTCCAAGTAGAAGCTAACATACTATATGATAAAGAACCTTGGAGTAATGTACCAACAAAAGTAAATATCTCCCTTACAGATAACGGAAACAAAGAAAATCAACAACAACATTTAAAAATATTGGCATTGGAAATCATAAATGATCAATATCAAAACTACACAAAAATTTACACGGATGGCTCAAAAATTACAAATCCTTTTAAACCAGCTGCAGCCTGGGTCATACCAGAACATAACATACAAATAGGCAGGCGTCTTCCTGACCACTGTTCCATTTATACAGCGAAATTTTGGGCCATCCTTGAATCATTAAAATGGATAGAAGAAAACAATCCAAATAAGACACTCATTATTAATGACTCGCTCAGCGTCCTTACTTCTATCCAAAACAACAACACCAAATCTAGAGAAAATTTCCTAAAACAAATTAATCAGATATTAAAAATACTAAAGTCTCAAAATCTAGTAGTTGAGTTTATGTGGATTCCATCCCACATAGACATAAAAGGAAATGACTTAGCAGATCAGCTGGCTAAAAACAAACTCACCGAAACAAACTATATGCCACTCAAATATAGTTAAACTGAAATATATCATTTAATCTACTCAATGATTAATCAAAAGTGGCAGACTGATTGGGACAAAAACAAACAAGGGAGAATTTTACATAACATCATTAAGGAAGTCAATAGAAAAATCATACCACCTAGGTGCAATAGTTATGAACAGTCTAAAATAAATAGAATAATCTTGGGAAAAACAAAACTGGCTAACAGCTTTGGTAAATATATAGGACCTTTTCCACACAGCATTAATTGTTTCAGTTGTAACTTACCTGAAGACTTACATCACATATTTAATAACTGTAAAAACAACCAGAAGGAAAGGAACATATTTAGATCTAAACAACTAAACATCTCTGCACCAAGTACATACCCGGAAGTAATTCAATTAAATAACACCAACCCCCAAAAAACAATTCAACACATAATAAAATTACTTAGAACCTCAGGGCTCCTTGAAAAAATATAGTGCAAATACTATATAATAAATAACACCTATGAAGAATGCCTCCTGTTGGTCACATGGGTTCATTGGCCAATCAGGGGACAGGACCTGCAGCCGCGTAAATACGTTAAGCGGAATTTGTATAATAACAAAAAATAAAATAAACAATATCCATAAGGAATGCGAATGCATAGGACCTGAAGGTTCCGTTACTTCAAAAAGAGCCCACCTGCACTACGCTGGGTATAACGCCCCGGATGGTACCTGTGCTAAACAAACCTAATAGGATACTTTAAAGATATTGAAATTTATAGACTAAAAAGATAAAATTGAAATTTGCATTATAAGAAAGTAAAGAACAAAACAGAAACAATAAACAAGTGTCTGGGAAACCACCTCTCTTCTGTCTATTCTTACAACTCTTCCTATATACAGCCTCATTGACAGCATTATACAACTAAACTAGGAATGTATTTACAGTTAATAACCCCAACAAACCGGGATATCCACATGGTCTAAAAATGACCATCTAAAACGTCTCCTGCTTTATGGCCTCAAATAGATTTTATGAGGTAGTCTCAAATTCCAAAGACTATCAGGCCCAGCGATACAATGTCGCAACATAAAAATATTTACTCTAAGTAAGATCTCTAAATTATTACCATATAAGGTAGTCAATGCCCAGACTATCAGGCCCCGCGGCACAAAGCTGCACTAATAATCTAAGCTATAAGATCTAAGGTCTATAACATGATTTACATGGTCAATACCTGATCATCTAGCAAGACAGCACATGCTGCAATAAATTTTTACACAATAACCTTTTTTACTTTAAAATTTCTACGTTGGATAACTATCAACGCGAGAATAGGCTGTCATATGAGGTTCTATACTCTACTTTAATAACAGCACAAAGCATTCCAAATTGTTAAGGGAGAACACGGAATGGATACGACGGAAGGAGGTAACATCAAGATGGAGGAACAACAAAACCAAGGCACCCAAGAAGGACACGTGGACTTACCGGGCGGAATGAGGGAACTTCGGTTACACCCTGTAACACTCCTTCAAAAAGCCCTTTTAAGGGCTATTTATACTTACAGAGTTTCCTTTTGGCTCAGAAACTCTATTCGACAATCTCGTTCTTCAAAAATCAGACTTGATCAATTTTGGCTCTCCATCATCAAAATTAACAACCCATTTAACCTGACATTGACCAACCTACACATGTCACTTGACATACCTAGTTTACAAAATTGATAGGGAACACACCAAATGTACACTCTGTACTAGACAAAAATTGGAATGTTAGGATGTTAGGAAAAAATATAACTTGAAAGATTGACTCAATTGCACAGGTGGCTTACACAATATCGGTATAGGATGTCCACTAGCAACAACTGGACTCGATTTGATAAGGCTAGGGCGTGCAAGACGAACGACATCAAAGTGAAAGTTCACAGATCCTTTTCCTCCTCCTCCGCTGCCTGACTCCAACACCAGCAAATGACTAGAAGTGGAAACCATTTTTCACTAGTCAGCATTTGGTGCCATTGCACCTCTAGCTCTGCATCCTCCGATTGGTTGATAGGGTTGAGTGCGTGGCTGTTCTATTCCCACTCACCTATGTCTTTCATTCATGTCGATAGCTCCTTATAGGGGTGCAACATGACGACCAAATTAAATAGCATACTATGTATGCATAAACGCCCGTGGGGATGTGGCACCATTCCTTCCTCACGGGAAAATCTAAATCACTACCATATTAATTGGTAGTGTAAAATAGTGAACAAATGACCCTTTGTGGCCGGTATCACTTAAAACCATAATTCATTCATTCAGTCTGGCCATACACCACTTCATAGACATCCGATACAACCACCACTACTATACATACAAGGAGAATTAATAAAATTTGAAAAGACAGCGAAATTCCTTGGCATGTACTATGATCAGCACCTTACATGGAATCAACACATCACTGAATTAATACTTAAATGTAACAGAGATCTGAACCTTTTGAAACATCTCAAAGGTTTTCAATGGGGAGCTAACCAAAACACCCTAACAACGCATTACAGATCTCTAAATAGATCAAACATTGATTATGGATGCCAAGTATATGCCTCTGCTAAAGCCACTCTGCTAAACCGCTTGGATAAAGTACAAACCCAAGCGCTCCGCATCTGCACAGGCACCCTAAAACATACAACAAAGGAAGAATTATTAATACTTACCGGAGAAATGCCATTAGCACTAAGAAGAGAAGAACTATTACTCCGATTTGCAGCCAGAATATCACCACACAATACAGAACATCCTACACGAGCATTTATAAACAAATGTGATAAAATTTTTAACAAGAAATTAGTACCCGATCCACCATCCCGAAAATTGATCCACATACTATGTGAAGACTTACATATAGGAAAATTACAAGCAGAACAAATACGTTTTCCCGATCCCACCTCTTGGAAAATCAAACAGCCAAACGTCAATACCATAGTAACATCATTCGGATCCAAAGAAGTCAATCCCCTTGAAATTAGATCCCGGATATTGACGTTATTAGAAACTACATACAAAGACTATGTCAAAATATACACAGATGGATCAACAACACAACATCCAGGTAGAACAGCCGCAGCCTTAACCATTCCGGAATATCAAATACAACTAGGAAATAGATTACCAAACCAATGTTCTATTTACACAGCCAAATTTTGGGCAATATCTGAAGGTCTCAAACTAATACAGTAAGAACAATACAAAAATACACTGATAATAAGCGATTCTCTCAGTGTATTAAGAACTTTAGAATCACAACATTCAAATAGAAGAGAAAACCTTCTTAAAGACGTGCTTCTTTTAATACACAACATGACCTACCTCAATCAGAACATCGAATTCTTATGGATCCCATCACATATCAACATTGCCGGAAATGAACAAGCAGACCAAGCAGCAAAAAACAAATTCACAGACTCTGAAATCTCAAATATCGACTACAGCGTCCCCGAACTTTACAGTATTATATCAAAACAGATAAACAACAAATGGCAAAGTGAATGGAATGTCTGCCCTATGGGGCGCACACTTCATTTAATCCAAAAAACTGTGAGTCGCAATATCAAAGGACCTATTATTAATAACATACATCATCAAAGTATTATCAACCGAATTAGAACTGGAAAAACATTACTAGTAGGCAGTATGGGACAATATATAACAGCTATGAAAACGAACGGTACAAAATGACCATACTGCAATTGTGATGAGAATCTACAGCACGTTATCAACACATGCCAAAAATATAAAGTTCAACGTAACAAACAGACAAACTCCCTCAGGAACATTGGATCGCCAACAACATATCCAGAATTATTATTAGAAAACAACCCCAACCCCAACCAAACCAACGAACTTTTATTAATTTTCTTCATCGAAATTAATAAAATAGGAAAAATTTAATTAAAACCTAACTTAGTTTAACTGAATTTAAAGACATTGTGGGGGTGGGGGGGACAGCATGATGTATCAAAATTATAAAAAGACATCAGTATCAAGTTGAAGCATCATTGTGGAAACTTTCACTCCCACTAATGTGCCTTAGATTTTTTAACCTTTTTTTTATTCATATGAAAAACATAAACAAATAAATCACTATAAAATATATGCACACACTATCTAATATAATCAATCAAACATAACAAATAACATTATCTCTCTTTAAATCTAATTCAATTTAACTATGTCTGAGGACGTTGGGGGGGGGGTCAGCATGATGGAGTAAAAAAAATAAAATTAAACACACTAGATAGCCAATTGGCTAGTTGTATGACACCAGTAATAATCTGAAACATCATTGTGGAAACTCTCATCCTCACTAGTGTGCTTAGGCTTTTAAAAGTAATACAAATTTCAAAAGTTATTCATATGAATAACAAGAACTAATAAATCACTATCAAGTATATGCACACACTATCTACTCAAAACAATCAAATATACGAAATAACATTATCTCTTTTTAAATTTAATTCAATCTAACTGAGTCTGAGTGCATTGGGGGTGGGGTGGGGGACAGCATGATGGAGTAAAAAATTAAAATAAAACACACTGGATAGCCAATTGGCTAGTTGTATGACACCAGTAATTATCTGAAACATCATTGTGGAAACTCTCACTCTCACTAGTGTACTGAGACTTTTTAAAAAGAAATTAAAAATTTCAAAAATTATTCATATGAAAAAACAAAAACAAATAAATCAATATCAATATGTGCACACACTATCTACTCTATTACTTTCCTAATTACTACTTTCCTGCTTTCCTTCAACTATGGCATAGTATAATTTATATTTAGTTAACTTATCTTAAGCCTATGGGCTTATAATGGTCTAATCAGCACTTGTTTCCGCAAACAGGCTCCAGGAATCATACTGGAGATACTTGGGTTGAGTGCACACAAATAAACAGCCCGGCTTATATCTGTGTGATTCTCAATCAAAAGAAATAACCATGCTGATTAACCAAATTTTCGCACTAGAGCGGAGTAAAATTTAATTAAGATTGATATAGATCCCCAAATTAGATTTATAAGGTGGCTTAATCCCAGAGCTATCAGGACCCACTGCACAATGCGATAATTAAATAGTTAGATTAATAGGTTTAAAATAGATCCCATACATTAGATCTATAAGGTGGCTTAATCCCAGAGCTATCAGGCCCAACCGCACAATGCGGTAACTCAAAATTATAATAATAGGATTTACTCAGGACGCCAAATTACATGTATAAGGTGGCTTAATTCCCAGAGCCATCAGGGCCAGCCGAACAATGCGGCAACTAAATAGTTAAGTAAACTAGGAAACCAAACCATTAATTTTATGAGATGGATTACTCCCGGTCATCTGGGACTTTTAAATAAGTTTTATTAACCATGCCATCTCCATCTTTTTCTAATTAAGCAGCCAAAAAAAATCATATGATAAATTCCAAATTTATTTTAAGTACGTCAAGACGAAACTGTGACACTTGCGCCACCCTTTCCGGACCAACTGAGCCGCCTTTTCCTCTGCCGACATGTAACACCGCTATCAGCATCAACGAATGTGTGTAACTAATCCCATTCGTTGGAACAATAATCATATTACGTGAGGCAGAAATGTCTCGAAATCGGATAATTCGAATATCACCAAACGGTGCATTAAAGCGTAGGGAGATGTGGCACCTTACCATCTCCCTAGAAACAATTAAATATCCCCCAACGGGGACTTAACTAGTCGTACATGCCCAAATGGGCGAAAACGACTTGAATTTAACTAGTAGTAGTAGCAGTCTGGCTGCTTTCCCGTGTGTGTGGATGGTAGATGGTTTAGCAATTAAATTTGTTAAGGACCTACAACATGTACACTATGCACTAGAAATATTTATTGATAGGAAAGATGAAAAATTCTATACTATATGGATTTTATATAATTGCACAGGTGGCTTTATATTATTGGTATTTTTATTGGTATTTTTGGTATTGGTACATTATTAAACAATTAATTATTAGCAATTAAATTTGTTAATACATTATTGGTATTTTTTCTGTCCATAGTAAAACTGGACTAGATTAGAAATAAGGGCCTTTCAAGCGTAAACAATGACAACATCCAGGAGTGTGGAGAAACAGAAATAGGCTAACCTGATTGTCGACGAAAACATGGCTGATTCATTGAACTTTATCTACTTTTACGTAACACTGGTTCTGAATAGATGTTGGAAATCTTGATTTCAAGCTCGGCCTATTCTCACACTGATGTAAAGTACAACTAAACTATTTGGCAATTAACTAATTATACAAAAAATTAATACTTCATTTTAGAAGTAATAAGATATCAAACCGATTGGATTAAGTCTTTATTTAGAGTGAAACTATTTGACAAACTAGCTTTCCTAAACCGGGTGCCTTCCTGCTCTGCCGTGACCGGACATGTTACTCTAAGGAGAGACTGGCATTTAACGCGGGTGCCGGGGAGACTGCGACAACACAGCCTAGTGTAATCAAAGTTACCTTTGGTCCCGACCAATCAAATAGTCCGACCCTCGGGCATTAATTGGTCGCGAAAGCACATAGTTGCGCATGCGACCTTAATTCATATTAAAAAAAGGTCTGGCTACCTATCGTTGGCACATCGACCTAAAGAAGATGAGCAGACACAACAAACTTAGGGAGCTTCAAATGCACCTGGAGAACGCTAGACGTCAGGAGAGAAGAATGAAAGAAGAGGAGGAGAAGACAAGACCTATCTTGCCTCACCGCTTTGATGGCTAAAGCCTCTCGGGTGAAATATGAGGTGAGGATGCCTTCACCATCAGAAGCAGCTCGTCAACCACAGGCACAACCCTAGCCGCAACAACCATAGCCTCAGCCACAACAACCACAACTTCATCCACGGTTGTGGAATTGAGGAAGACATGAGGAGACTTTCACTATCCCTCAAACGAACGATTGGGATAGTGAAGCCACTCAAGCTACCTCTGCACTCCCAATCACAAGAGTTAATTTGGAGAACGATTGGAGTAGAAGATGTGTGTGTGGGACTAGACCTGGGAGGTGCCAGCATTAGCCAGGTTCATTTTGAAGTTTACCAAAAAACAGCCCTTCTCAGGGCGAACCAAATGTCTTGAAAACAGACTGTTCAAATTGCTAATGGGTATGAGAAATGAGAATCGTTATTATAAACACTAACTCTTTTTTAGACGATAGATGGTGTAATTTTGGATAGTAAATTATATAATTTGCTTTGGCTGCTTTCCCTTGTGTGTGGATGGTAAATGGTGTGATTTTGGATAGTAAATGATATGGTTTGTTTTGGCTGCTTTCCCGTGTGTGTGGATAGTAAATGATGTGATTTTGGATAGTAAATGATATAATTTGATTTGGCTGCTTCCCTTGTGTGTGGATAGTAAATTGTGTAATTTTGAATAGTAAATTATATGGTTTGTTTTGGCTGCTTCCCGTGTGTGAGGAGAGTAAATGGTGTGATTTTGGATAGTAAATGATATGGTTCGTTTTGGGTGCTTCACGTGTGTGTGGATGGTAGGTGGTGTGATTTTGTGAATAGCATATAATTTGAAAAGTGAGTGTAAGGGATGTTTTACTTCACGTCCGTGTTCACTATATATATATATATATATATATATATATATATATATATATATATATATATATATATATATATATATATATATATATATATATTTATCTATATATCTATATATCTGTATGTCTCTCTCTCTCTCTCTCTCTCTCTCTCTCTCTATATATATATATATATATATATATATATATATATATATATATATATATATATATATATATACTCAAGTGGCTGACATAATGAGAACATGAGAACACCGGGATCAAATACTGATCGCTCAAGGAAACATAACACCAATAAACCGACAAGAAAAAGTAAAAGGAAAGAGAAAAGAAGGATGGAAGAAGGACAAAGAAAGAAAGAGGGAAGAAGGGAGTAGGAAGAAAGTGGGAAAGAGAAAAGGGAAAAGAAGAGAAAAAGAAAAGAAGGAAGAAATAAAATAACACCAAACATCTCCCACTCAAACTCTAATTATTTATATTATTTTTTTTTCTTCGCAGGGTTCTAATTTGGTACTATAACCCTTTTCGAACAATCTCTTTCTCGAAATCTAACTTGATCAATTTTGACCACCGGTCAAAGTTAACAAGCTAAAATAGCTAACAGTGACTACACTGATTTATGTCGCTAAGACATTTTAGAAAATTAAATTTGTTAAGGACCTACAACATGTACACTATGTACTAGAAATATTTATTGATAGGAAAGATGAATTTTTTTTTGACTATATGGATTTGATATAATTGCACAGGCGGCTTACACATTATTGGTATTTGTTCTGCCTTCCTGCTTTGTCGTGACCCGACATGTTACTCTAAGGAGAGGCTGTCATATAACGCGGGTGCCGGGGAGAATGCGACAACACAGCCTAGTGTAGTCAAAGTTACCTTTGATCCCGACCAATCAAATAGCCCGACTCTCGGGCATTAACTGGTCGCGAAAGCACATAGTTGCGCATGCGACCTTAAATCATGTTATAAAAAAAATTAGAACCATTCGCAAAAAATATCAAAACCATCAAATAAGTAAATAAACAATAAACATAGCCATATAGTTAAGATTTATCAATCAAGGGGCCAGAGCAGAAAATTAAATCGCTAGCTGAAAAGCAGACCCACGTAACAATGCCTTAAATAAACAGACAAAAAATAAATATTATAACTACCAAATCAATAAATAATTAACGAGTCCATATCGGTTAAAAGGGCCAGAGCGGATAGTAATACCGCTAGCTTAAAAAAGCAGAACCATTTAACATTACCCTAAAATAGATATATAAAATAAAATAGGAAAGGGGAAAGTAAGGGAAAGGGGGGGGGGAATAATATAAACATTGTGATGCGAGGAAAAAAGGAAGAAAGGGGAGAAAGGGAGGAAGGAGAAGGGGGAAGAAAGAGAACATTACAGTAAGTAGTGGCACATTGTAGGTACGGTAAATCCGGTCAACCGACAAGTGGCAAGATAAGTGTTTTGAGAACACCGGGATCAAATAGTGATAGCTCAAGGAAACATAACACCAACAAACCGACAAGAAAAAGTAAATGAAAAGGGAAAAGAAGGATGGAAGAAAGAATATGAAAGAAAGAGGGAAGAAGGGAGTAGGAAGAAAGTGGGAATGAGAAAAGGGAAAAGAAGAAAAAAAGAAGGAAGAAATGAAATAACACCAAACACCTCCCACTCAAACTCTATTTTTTTATATTATTTTTTTTCTTCCCAGGGTTCTAATTTGGTACGAGAACCCTTTTCGAACAATCTCTTTCTCGAAATCTAACTTGATCAATTTTGACCACCGCTCAAAATTAACAAGCTAAAATAGCTAACAGTGACTACACTCATTTATGTCGCTAAGACATTTTAGCAATTAAATTTGTTAAGGACCTACAACATGTACACTATGTACTAGAAATATTTTTTGATAGGAAAGATGAAAAATTCTATGACTATATGGATTTGATATAATTGCACAGGCTGCTTACACATTATTGGTATTTGTCCTGCCTTCCTGCTTTGTCGTGACCCGACATGTTACTCTAAGGAGAGGCTGCCATATAACGCGGGTGCCGGGGAGAATGCGACAAAACAGCCTAGTGTAGTCAAAGTTACCTTTGGTCCCGACCAATCAAATAGCCCGACCCTCGGGCATTAACTGGTCGCGAAAGCACATATTTGCGCATGCGACCTTAAATCATGTTATAAAAAAAATTAGAACCATTCAAAAAAAATATCAAAACAATCAAATAAGTAAATAGACATAAACATAGCCATAGAGTTAAGATTTATCAATCAAGGGGCCAGAGCAGATAATTAAATCGCTAGCTAAATAGCAGACCCACGTAACAATGCCTTAAATAAACAGACAAAAAATAAATATTACAACTACCAAAAAGATATATAAGTATAGAGTCCATATCGGTTAAAGGGGCCAGAGCGGATAGTAATACCGCTAGCTTAAAAAAGCAGAACCATTTAACATTACCCTAAAATAAATATACAAAATAAAATAGAAAAGGGGAAAGGAAGGGAAAGGGGGGGGGATAATATAAACATTGTGATGCGAGGAAAAAAGGAAGAAAGGGGAGAAAGGAGAAGGGGGAAGAAAGAGAACATTACAGTAAGTAGTGGTACAATGTAGGTACGGTACATCCGGTCAACCGACAGGTGGCAAGATAAGTGTTTTAAGAACATCGGGATCAAATAGTGATAGCTCAAGGAAACATAACACCAACAAACCGACAAGAAAAAGTAAAAGGAAAGGGAAAAGAAGGATGGAAGAAGGTAGATGAAAGAAAGAGGGAAGAAGGGAGTAGGAAGAAAGTGGGAAAGAGAAAAAGGAAAAGAAGAGAAAAAGAAGAAGGAAGAAATGAAATAACACCAAACACCTCCCACTCAAACTCTAATTATTTATATTATTATTTTTCTTCCCAGGGTTCTAATTTAGTACGAGAACCCTTTTCGAACAATCTCTTTCTCGAAATCTAACTTGATCAATTTTGACCACCGCTCAAAATTAACAAGCTAAAATAGCTAACAGTGACTACACTCATTTATGTCGCTAAGACATTTTAACAATTAAATTTGTTAAGGACCTACAACATGTACACTATGTATTAGAAATATTTATTGATAGGAAAGATGAAAAATTCTATGACTATATGGATTTGATATAATTGCACAGGTGGCTTACACATTATTGGTATTTGTCCTGCCTTCCTACTTTGTCGTGACCCGACATGTTACTCTAAAGAGAGTCTGCCATTTAACGCGGGTGCCGGGGAGAATGCGACAACACAGGCTAGTGTAGTCAAAGTTACCTTTGGTCCCGACCGATCAAATAGCCCGACCCTCGGGCATTAACTGGTCGGGAAAGCACATAGTTGCGCATGCGACCTTAATTCATATTTAAAAAAAATTAGAACCATTCCACGGAATAACCATAGAAGATGGTGAAAGCATGAACGTTATTGAACAATTTAAGACACAGCTATTTCTGGATATTAGACGGGGGTTAGATAGTTATTGTCGAAAACGTCAAGTGCTTTGTGGATAATATCTTGACAGAGTGGCCCCATGTCTAAAATGGTTTGGACCAGCTCAAGAAATCTGAAAAACTGATGAGAAAGGGGCTATTAGAAGAAGTGAAGAAGATAAAAGATAAATGGAGTAGGGAGAGAAAGGAGAGAAAGGACAATGAAAACGAACAAAAGAAAGAGGAATTTGAAATATTAAATAACAATTGGATAAAGATACAAGAGAAGTTTAGAGCTATGGGACATCCTGACTGGATTCCCGAGGACAAAAGGAAGGTGTAATAGGAAATCATTGGTAAAATCAAAAGCTGGTGTAACAAGAGTATAAAATAATAGAAGAAGTACCCAAAGGCCCTTTTCAGGGCCACTCATATACCTCGAAAAGATATTTGATTTCGTTGCCTCCATTTTCCCCTTGTCGCTAGACAGTCCCAAATACAAATATAAATAATATTCTCCATGTTCAATTTCCCTTGAGGGTATATAGTCCCACTATGTTCAATTCCCCTTGAGGCTATATAGTCCCACTATGTTAAATTCCCCTTGAGGCTATATAGTCCAACTATGTTAATTCCACTTGAGGCTATATAGTCTCACTATGTTAAATTCTCCTTGAGGCTATATCGTCCCAAGCTGTTTGAGGCTATATCGTCCCAAGCTGTTTTTGACCGGATTTCCCATTGAGGTTATAAATCTTGAGGCCATATCGTCCCATGTTGTTTTTGACTGGATTTCCCATTGAGGCTATATCGTCCCATATTACTACTTCTTAACCGTCCTTGGAACCTACAAACACTACGTTGGACACGAGATCACCAAGGCTCATGCACTGAGCAGCCAAACCGAAAAATAAAGACGCGAGTAACCCTAGAAACAAACTAGGGAACCTGGAAAAATTACTCAAAGCCCTTTGAGTAATCAAATCACTCCGGAAATGATATCAAGTCAACAAAGAAGATGAAAGTTAAAGTAATAGGGGTACGCAAACCACAGCGAATATATAATGAAGACAATTAGGGAATAAAAATTACCATGTAAAATGCACCAAAAAAATTGTTTTTAAAAACAGCCCATAAAATAAGTATATGAACCTACCCTCACTACTATTAGTTTCTCTAACTTTCCTCTCAATATAGCCTTATTGACAGTAAATAATAATTACCAAATACATATCAAGTTTTAAAGTCAGAAAGCCAAAAATTAAATATAAGTAGATGGTCTGATATCCAAACTCTGTCACGATATCATGGTCGCAATGTAAACAGTCTGAGGTAGTCAAAAAGCCCAAGAATACCAGGCCACGCAGAAAAAGGCTGCACTTAAATGTATCTAACTTTAGTCATATAGACCCCCAACTCAACTATAAGGTCTGGGGCGTATGAGTTGTAGATTCTATTAACTGAAAACAGCACAGAGTTCATCCAATTTAGGTGGGAAAAAGTTTGGATAAAGAGATATCACCGCTGGACCAAAACCGGAGAAAACATAAGGAGAGAAACAACTTCAAAAGAACCCAGGACGAAGGAAAAGGCTGTTACGAGTGAACAACCATATGCTGGGACACCATGAAAACAAGATGGCAGCCTGGCATTAGGAGCTACTCAAAAAGACAAGAAAAAGCAACACAGAAAAGAATCCAATTGCTTTCATTGCCTGGTTAACAGGGTTCTCATTTGGTACGAGAATTCTCTTCGAACAATCTATTTCACAAAACCTGACGTGATCATTTTTTTGCACACCGTTTAAAATTAACAAGCTATTTTACTAAACAGTGACTATACTTATTTGTGTCGCATAGACGTCTTAGTATTCAATCTTGTTAGGGACTTAATTCATGTACACTTTGTACCAGAAATATTGGAAAGTTAAGATAGTTATACAAATTTTACGACTTCATTAATTTGGTTTAATGACATAGGTGGCTCACACATTATTCGTATTTTCCTGTCCATTAGTAATAACTGGACCAGATTTGAATTAAGCACGGAATCACGATGTTGATGGCTGCACGACATCATTGGACGTAATGGTACCTCTCTTTTATTGCCACAACTCGGTTAACTCCAAAATCGCGGAGATGTGAAACTAATTTCCAATACCTCCACCATTAACATACATAATTGACTCTTAGGGTTGAATGTGTGTTGGGTCTATTCCCACTAACCCAGGGTCCTCCATTTAGGTCGATGGTTACTTAATAGCAACCCCGACCTGACGACCAAATTAAATAGTACTCCTTGAGTACATAAATGCCTGGAGGAAGCGGCACACCCCATTTAGAGAACTGATTGTTGTTCGCTGCACGTTGCAAATACTGGTCCAGATATCAGTGTATATCAACACCCTCTCGTACATTTCATGTTGGTCCAATGTCATGTTTGGACCGTAAAGCACGGTCAAACGTAATGAGCTCGAATAAAAAAAAAACATAGTGTTATTATCAGGAAGTATTTCAATTGTGTGTGTGATGACACACTAGAAGCTTACCACCTTTTGAGAGTGTCAATGAATCTCTTTTAAAATGCGAAGCACTCGGCTCTTCGTACACAATTTGGTACACAGAAAACTCTCCAGAAGCTGAATTAAAACCTCAGTGATGTCGTTACCGTTTACGGCACCAACAATACCTGCTTGTTCAGATGCTGTTAGAAATTTGAATCGCTAACTGGACGGAATTTTGTGGTAATGGATGAAAGCGCTTCTATCAGTCATATTTACCTCCTTTTCCGTAAACCTTGTTGTTAATAAACCTGTCCGGTCAACCTGATTAACGTAGATGGATCAGTTGTGTTCTCTCTTTTGTTATCATCCACGGCTTCACGCAAATATTTTGTTATTTGTAGCCTGTTGTACATCTGCTTTCTGCTGTCGACATATTGGCATATGTCATGTTTGCAATAATGTTGTATAACTGATGTAAAAACTCGTTAACATTGCATGAACGGCCATCGTGGACAGTAATCATCTGGATGATTAATGGGACACTCTAGTATATTTTCAACAGGATAACATTCTACACACCAAGTTTTCTAAATACTACTGCAATGATTAATGGGTTAAATAATGAATCGCTGCAATCAGTCTCTGTTGTGTAACATTATTCAATCCTGCACTTTCCAGCGACGGCTCATTTAATCTTACAATTTCTGTCTCTCCTCTTTCTTTGTGTCTTCCCTGCCCCTGTTCCCAGATATGATAACATGTACGCACTTACTATTTCCTCTTGCATCTCTTTCAACCTAGCTTTAGTTACTTACCCTTCTTCTGCTGCTCGGGTAATCTTTACAGTTTGTTTGTATCATTTTTGTACTCGTTCTTGATTTTAGTCCCATCTTCTTCGGGAGCATAACCATCTCTGTCCATTAATTAATGAAGTAATTACTGTCATGACTGCTAAGTCATCTTTAAGAGATCCTAAATCTGGTCCTGTTTCACATTCTGTATTGTTTCATCCATTTTAGTTAACAGTGGTTTAAACAGTTCATGTGGTGTCGCTTGAGCAGAACGCTTTCCAGAGGATTTAAAACGACTGCTGACCCACTTTATCTTAAGGACATTTTGACGTAAGGTTGCTCATTGTTGGATAATATTTTTGAACACGTCATCTCGCTCACGCTTGTTAGTGATATTATCAAGCCGTTTCCAAATAAAACAAAACTGCATCTAAAATCTACCTTCTTAATAAATGCGTCGCAAATAAATGTTTCAAGTATAACCAGATGATCATTGGTGCTAGAGGCATAACGAAATTCCTCTATGGAAAGGAGGTATTACATTGTTAGTTTCTAAATACCCTACAAACCCTACATTATGTGCACACACAGCTTATAAGTGCAATGGGTCGATAGTTGGTAGCATCTTTGCCTGGTTTGGAAACTAATTGCTGCTGCTTATTTCGAAACCATAGGTACCTTATAAGAAAATAATCCATAAATCATTAAAGATTTCCAGTAGAACTTTTATTCATGGTTCTGGTACGTGTTTCAAAAACTATAGTAATGTATTTCGTCAGGCTCAGTGGATGTATCATGGGCCTTATTGAAAGATTCCATTAATTTAACCAACTTTTTGAGTTACTCAATACGAATTCGAACAAGGTATCCCGAATGGCCGAGTGGTCTAAAGCGCTCTCCGTTACGGATCACTGCCATCTCACCCCTGTCTGCGTGAGTTCGAGTCTAAGATTCGGCTAACGTGGGTATGTGAGAAAGCTTGCCAGTAGCTTCTCGTGGGTCGGTGGTTCTGTCCGTGAGTTTTCCGGTTTCTTTCTCCACCAATAATACTGGCCACCATGTATAGCCTATCGTGTGCTGAAAATGGCGTTAAACCCTACAATAATAACAACAACAACGAATTCCAATCGTGCCTTGTATCTATTAGTTTAACAGTATGTGAAACATGATCAGCTTTAAAGGCAATTATGTGTCATATTTGTATTATTATTATTATTATTATTATTATTATTATTATTATTATTATTATTATTAGTAGTAGTAGTAGTAGTAGTAGTTGTAGTAGCAGTAGTATTAGTAGTAGTAGTAATGACTCAAGCACGTTTATGCGATCTTCCTACTTTTATCTTTCTTCACCGCACCATCATTACCGTTACGTCTGTTACGACAGCATATTAATAATATTTTTGTGTCTCTCGAATACGAAACATTGGATTGGTGATCCCACAAGTGATGTATCACTTGGATACCTATTTAATGTGAAATGTGAAATATAGCTGAATCGAGTCAACGTCCAATATACTGATTGTATTTAGGTTAGCATTAAAAATATATCTAGCAATGAATTCATTAAATTGGAATAGAAAGCATAATAACTTGGCTTATCGACAAATCACTTAGTAAAAGTTTCTTTCGTCAAGAAAAATATTCATTACCTCTAAATAAAACTATTTTTGGGAATACGTAAAGAATTGCCTTTCACGTTTCATTTAAAATAATAAAATCAATAATTGGAAAGGATAATAAAATCAAACTTGATTCGATATTTTAATTTAAAAAAAAACACACAAAGTACATGAATTCAGTAAAGATCTAGGTGTTAAATGAAATTCAGTCTGCTAAAGAGAAGAAACTAAGAAATTAATCGCACACACATTCAATTCTTTACAGTTTTTTGTTGAAGATATTGTAAATACTTTCCTTTTATTTGTCTTAAGAGTGCATGTCAGTTATCGAAAAGTTCGTTTTTATTCTTCGGGTTCACATCTCTTCCAGGCGTAATTTGCTTTAGATACTGCGAAATAGCACCAAGGAGAGCTCGAGGACCGCTTTTGGCATGGGCTATGCGGTGCACAACAATAGTCCCAGTTTTCACTTAAGTCGACATAGCACCAGTAATATCTATCTCCTTTTTTGACGTCGTTAATGTGTACGCCACAAGGATGTGTAAGGAGACATGGTCTTCCTTGGATATCAGTTGTGCGATTATTTCCACAATATTGCCACTGATCTCCAGACTGACACCACAGGTAATTCTGTCCAACATAAGCACACCGAGTAGTGCAGCAATAATCCCAGCTGTCACTGTAGTCAGTATAGCACCAGCTATATTTAGTTTCTTGATGATATCCGCATTCGTCGTTTCCCCGACACTTCGTATTTCCTGCGGTAAAATGGTTGACTTCTGTTAATGGTAAAGGAAGAATATTCTCCGTTGTGTTAATGTGATCTTCTGTTTGGACACGCTGTATTGCAACCAGTATCACTGATAACACGATTGCCATGTTCATCATCCTTCAGACCTAAAATATAAATAATGTCAACTTTCCTAAATTTTTATTAAAATTATAAATACCTCTTTGTGTATTGCATAAGTTATTCTCTCTAACTAACACTTCAACTTTCCATGATAGTGACAGGTGCACTGTATGTATGTAGGTGTGTGTGTGTGTGTGTGTGTGTGTGTGTGCGTGTGTGTGTGTGTGTGTGTGTGCGCGCGTGATTTTCACTATAAATGTTCAAATGTATGAGACACTTTGTGAACGTGCGCAATGTTAAGCTCATCAACTTTTAGGATTATATAAGATTTCAACTCTTAGCTAAGTAGTTGATAAATAATGCGTTGGGTAAATTGAGGCTCTTCAGGTTGGTCCAAAGTGTCCAAAGGGCTTTAGTGAAGATTTGCAACGATTTTAATGTGTGATACTTCAAATTCTGAAACAGTGTAGGATGCTTCACAATATAATACACCCATCCAGCATCTGAAGAAATTACAAATGATACCTCGCTCCTGTGTCAGATTGCTAGATAAGGTTACCAAAATGAAATTCATTTATACAGCAACAAAAAAACGCAAATTAAAAGGCCAAACATTTCACAGGCAGAAAAAGAACGTTGAGGAACTGTCATATTTCTGAAATAACAATGGCCGATCGAGCAATCTCCACGATAACAACATGAACGACAGCCTACAATTTTAGGGCCTGAAACTATTTTACCTGGAACGAATCATACCGAACCGAACCAGCTGGTATACCCTCACCCGCAAAGCTTCAGATGATTTAAAACAACATACGCCAGAGCAAGTTGGATGTGGAGCGGAGCGTCGACACAAAGAAGCGCAAGTTTACAATAATTCAAAAGAACCATCCTCTTCCAATTCTGAGAACGAAAGTTTAAAATCAATAACTTGCTCCGTCACGAAACAAGAAGTACACAAAGGATGAGGTAAGGAAATCTTGTCAGAAGTGGAATTCCTAATGATTGTGCCAAACTGAAATTTGAAATACCTGTTATGAGACTAAGATGATGTTTAACAGATAATGACGCATGTATATTTTGAATCAGGGAATACGAGCAGCAACTTCAACAGTTACAGCATGAATTGGTCATGACATTATTAAGAAATGACTTTCAGAGGTCGTAAACTAAAAAACTGTTTAAATTTACAAATCTATGATAAGCGTTTTAAGCAGCTTTCAAACAAAGGTTATTTGTTACTTGCAGATTCTTATAGTTTCAATTTAGTTTATGTATCTCTGTTCCTAAACTGATATGCCTCAAATCGTTTTACGATACATGAACTAACCACGTTATCTTCAGCACTTTACGAGATTTGCCAATAAGAATAATGAATCATATTAAAGTCATAGACTCCGTATACTTTTTGGAAATGTTCATCAAATTTGTCAATCAGAGGACAATATACATATTTTTGTTTTTAAATGGAAAACTAACCTTCATATATTGTTAACAAGAAAACGCGACCTCGTGTTTAAATAGGGGATCATTTTACGTGCGAGTGCCAATACATGAACGAACCTACAAGCAAAGCATCTTCTACAAAGCTTCGAGTGACTTTAAATTAGGAGTCAGTTTAGAGCGTCAACAAGTGTCAGCGCTATTCAAGTAATTACAACGGATTTACAATGTCCATTTGTTGTAGAATATGTTAGCGCACAGAACTCGTCATCTTTTGAATATAGAGATGACTCAGAGAAATCAGAATTAACATGTTCTTTCATCAAAATTATGCGTACCAAGTAAGAGATAAGGATTTCCGATCAGTCTATGAAGAAGTATAATTCTTTTGAGTTTGGTCAGATTGAGATTAGAAATGACAAATTTGAGTCTGAGACTTTGCGAGTCAAGTAATAATCTCGAGCATTACGATCAGAATCTTCCAAAGTTTCGACCTTTTCTCATGAAGAGCTGTACTGACAGTGTTGTGGATATATTTCGTGACCTATTTAACTCATATGAACTGTCACAAATTAGAACATTTGTGATCATACTTCTTTGCTGTGCACAATTTTTTAAACAGATGCATTTTTGCCTTGCAAAATCGTCATGAGTATATCAAGTTTGTTTTCTGCAGTTCCGAAAAAGTTTTTAATATTCCTCATAAATAATCATATACTATTTTAAACCACATTATCATTATTACATTTTTGTGTCATCAGAGAAATATAGATTTAATGATATTTGCCATTAATTACAGTAAACGATAATAACTTTCAGTATTCGCTTGGCCTTGTTAAAATTCCAGCAAAGTTCTCGATAGACATACAGAGACATACACAGACATACACAGAGACAGAAATACAGAGACAGAGGCAGACAAACATATACATCCATAGAGACAGAGAAAGAGACAAAGACAGAGTCAGACAGAAAATGAGACAGACAGAGACAGATACAGCTAGAGATAGGCAGAATGAGTCAAAGACTTAGACAGACACAGACAGATACAGACAGACAGACAGATAGATAGATAGATAGATAGATAGATAGATAGATAGATAGATAGATAGATAGATAGATAGATAGAAAGATAGATAGATAGATAGATAGATAGATAAATAGATAGATAGATAGATAGATAGATAGATAGATAGATAAAAGAAAACTAGCATGCCTTCTTCACTTTCTGTTCTGATGCTGGTGCAATTTCCTATATGATGAAAACTTCAACGGACTTTTCGTAGAATCTTGAGTATAGTGCTCGAAGGTTATTTTCAAGATGCTATCTAATATTCCTGCCAATTGTTGTGCCTCATATATGCAGCGTCATCTATATATACTGAAAGAATGACTTCATAGTGAAGAGAACAGAAGAAAAGGGAGGGACAATGTATCCATGGGTCATTGGCTGATGGAAAATTCTAACCTCATGTGACCTGTCTGCATGGCTCTGAAATGACCGATACCACCGGGCATATCCATGAAAAGTAACAATGTATAAAAATGTACGTCAATATCTCTAATACGAATTTCTTTCTCCGTTGTCGTATTATCTTCTATTAATTTGTCGACGATTGCATTTCAGAATAGAAATGATCTATCACAAATCTATTTTCCTTTTAAAGACAGTGTATACAAAATTGGTATTTGAATGATCAAGTCTTCATATGGTATTGATAGTATATTCAGATATAAATATTAGGGAAAATGAACACCCGGAAATAACAGACATCCATTCAGTAACTCACATTGTGACCTCAAGATGACACACCGTAAATAGAAACACTATAAAGTTCAACCATTATAATGGTTTCATAGTTTAAACTGTCGATGATAACATCGAACGTATCTACAAGAAAACATAATTTACTGAATGTCTTATAGTTAAAGCAGAATGTATCATATCTTTCAATTATCGGAGATAATTCCACTTGTTTTACTATACAAGTTATTACTACCATTCTGTTTAAGAGAGCTGATATATTATCCAAATTGTAAATTGCTGTTCTAATAAAAATTGGCCTACGTATTTTACTTTGTCAATTTCATTGTATGACCGCATTTGCTGTATGTTCGCAATCAATTATTACACAAAATGTTTCATGTTGCATATAACTATTACAGCAATTATTTTATATGTCTATAAGTATTGATCCATGTGTTTTACTTTGCTTTCAGTTATCATCCAAAGTCGGTTTACTTTGACAAAATATATTATCCCACTTGTTTTACTTTGCAATTATATATTAGCTCACATGTTTTACTGGGCGAATAACACTACTTGTTGGACTTTACGAACAAGTATTACTAAACACGTTATATCATGACCAAAATTATTATCCCACTAGTCATTCATTAACCAAATTATTTGAATTTGTCATGCATTATTAGTCCACATATCAAGTCATTACACCACTTGTTTTTCTTTGCTAATAATTATTATCCCACGTGTTGTCCTTTGCATCATTTATTTCCTGATTCGTTTAATTTTTCCATTAAACATTACCTCATTTGTGATGCTAAGAGTTTTTACTCTTCAGGTTGTACTTTGCCATTAATTATGAACCAACCCACATTGACTGAATCTAAATATTTATCATTTTTGTTTGGTTTTGGCACTTGTGGCTACATGTGAAATCGGTAACAAATTCCAAACTAAACATAGTTTAAAGTTTTGCTCAATTATATTTTCTTCTCGATAACGTAATTACGACAAATGAAAAAAAAGGTTTGATGATTTTGAGCAGTACATGCAGAATCACATCTGTTTCCCTTCCCCACGTTTTATATTCATTTGTCTTGAATGCCAACCGTCTGAACTTAAAAACACTTAGCATGTCTTCATTGTAACTGTCAACTAGCACGACTGAAATGACCACCTTGTCTACTAAGATACATTTGCATGTCCACGTTGTCTACTAACATGCTTTTGTACCTTTACATTGTCTTCTAATATGTATTGGCATGCCCATGACGTTGACTAACATGCGCTACCACAGTGTCTAGCAATAAGTCTTTGCATACTCACATTGTCTATTAACACGCCTTCATATGCCACAGTGTAAGGAATATGCATGTGCATGCCCATAATGCATAAGATATATGTGCATGTCCTATCCACTTATCAATACATGTCAACAGTGACTTTAAGAATGTGTGTGCATTGTGCATGCCCAAATCATCCTTCATAATGCCTTTGCGAGACCACAGTGTATACTAACATATTTTGGCATGCACATATTGTCTGTGAACATATCCATGCAGGCTGACGTATCTATTAACTTAATTACATATGTCCAAATAGCCTACTAATATGTATGTGGATGCCAACAGTCATGTGATATGCATTCCAACTCACATTTGTTTTCGACCGTGTCTTTGGATGCCGATAATGTCTTGTAATATGAATTGGAAGCCCACATCGTCTGCAAACATGTTTTGGCATGCGGACATTGCTACTAACATATTTTTGGAATACACACGTTGTTTACTAATATTTGTGTACATTAATTGTATAATATCATGCATTCGAGCAGCAGAGAGGGTGAACAGACCACGTTTTCAAGCAAAAATAAGGCTTCCAGATAACGTTTTCGAGCAAAATATGGCCTATAGACTACGTTTTCAGACAAAAAATAAGACTTCCAACAAAATCTCATTTAACCAAAAAAAAAGTCTCCATTTTGCAAAAACGGAGATTTTACGATTTTTTAATCAATTTTGCTCGCAACGATGTGGTCATCCACCCTCTCTGCTGCTATAGGTTAACAAAAAATAATAAATGATTTGATCCAGTCCTTAGGACTTTACAAACAAACTAATCGCTAACACCTCTTCTTGTAAATCAATCAGATTATTTGACTGGTCGGTGAGTTTGAAATTAATTCTGGTTAATGAATTATTATGGCATTGCATGTAGACAGGATTAATTGGGTTTTCAATAATTAGGAATCCTGGAGGAGCTGTTGGTGCAAACGAATAAAGAATATATCCCTGCTGAGCTTGATTTGATTGCTCTAGATTAATCTGATAGCTTCCTTCGATAACATCACATACTAAATTGAGCGCAATCACTGAGGATATATTCACGTTGAATGGAGCGATATGCCTACCACCACCATCTGGATCATTATTATGTTTGAGGAGGACAGTTGAATCTGATTTTTGTAGCGCTTTGATATCGGTTTTAACAATTCTTGCTAATTCATCAGCGTTGTATTTCGGAAACTTGAAATTACGCAGATTGTCTTCTGTGATATTGTAATCGGTTAGGAATCGTCGTTTATTGTCGCTGTTGTCATTAATTATTGTTTGAATAATTAGTTCATAGATATATTCCATGTCCGATATGAGTTGATTTATTATTTCAACGTGTTTTTGCGATTTTGTTTTCCGTAGTTGTTCTAGTTGTGTTTCATATAATTGTTTAATCTCATTAAAATAACCACGGACGTCAGTTAGCGTAAATGAAATAGTAACAGATGAGTCGGTTGTTCTTTTAATGATAAAATCCCATTGCAATGTGTCTTTGTTGGTGAATATAAATCTATCGGCGATTTTTCCCTTTCTTATATCAGATAAATCATCTCGATAACTGGGATTGATTTCATGATATGATTGTACATCCGTGGTTAAGTCGGTGGTGGATTTTTCCGGTGGTTTTTCAGGCCATCCTAGTACGGTTCTAATAGAACTCTGATAGATATCTACGACGTATCCTTCTGTGCTTATCTCAATTGCGGATGATAGCGTCGGCTCATGAACTGTTATAGCGATTTTCGATTCTGTTCCAGTAATCGATTTTATTCTACGCGCGAATTCATTATTGATTTGTTCGATTTGGTATGATCCGGTTGGTATGGAAACAACGTTCCAGTCTGGGGTTCCGTCGGGTTTATTCTTATTTGCAAACACTAAAGAATTATTGGGTTGTTGACCACCAAATGATTTTGATCTGATATTAGGCCAACTGTGATACACTCGTAGTTTTGCTAGCGCTATCTCCTTCACGGGGACTGGGCTAGGGAAATTCACACTAAACTCGGGTTCCGTTGATGTTATTGATATCATGCTTGTTTGTACTGGGTTCGTGTTCTCCACTACTCGTTGAAGTAATTCCATCGGTGTCGTCATTGTTATTATACTCATGTTGTATTTCTAATTTTGACACCGCGGAATCATAAATACTGACCATCACTGAGAACTCACAATCTGGTATGGTTGAGATTATTGAGATCATTTTGGTTTTTGGGTTTGTTTTTGGGTTCGTGTTTTCTGATTCCATCGGTGTTGTCATTGTTATTATATTCATGTTGTTGCTCTAATTTTGATATCGCTGAATCAAAAATACTGACCATCGCTGAGAATTCACTATCTGATATAATTGTATTATCGAGTGACGACGATATCATCAGGGATAACTGCGAATATGCGGTTGATGCAATATGAAATTGAATTAAGTAATTCTGCAGTTTACTCTGGCTGCATGATGATATCTTTTTTGCTATCCCGGTTGATATACCCCCGATTGTAGCCACCGCAGAAATGCAAATTGGAACTACAACCGGGGCAATCATTGTAACCGATGCAAGTATTATTCCGGCGCCAGCGAGAACGCTTGACACCGAGTACATAGTAATATCAATTGCGGTGATTCTTCGTCGGTATTTTTTTATTTTTATTTGATACTCCTCAGTGAGGGTTTTGAGTCTAGTCTGAAATTCTCTGACTTGATCATAGCGACATTGAGTTGATGAAATCATTGTTATTTTAAAAACGCTAGCGTTTTCAATTATTTGTCATCGTTAGCGGGAATTGCTAGTACTTCAGCCGGAAAAATCATGTACAAGTTCTAAACACCAAATTATTTTTGTTCTAATGGTGGAGCTATTAACCGCGACGACATTAAAGTCTAGTTTGCGACCATTAAAAATAAACGTCGCGGTGCCACCAGAGTAGGTTTTACCGTCCGCGATCATATTAAATTGATCTACAGAGATCCACGTTAGCCTGTAGATACCATCGATCCACGTCATCAAGGCGATATCATCGAAACTCGATCCGCCCAAGGGACCGATAGACAGCGTAGTATAAACGTCTCTTGTCCAATCCATGGTTCCATGCTCGACCGTATACACGATATTTTTAACTTCAGTGTCTAGATGCGGAATCTTTATCTTTTCAAAATTTTCTTTTAGTTTAAGAAGATCGTCGGAAATATCGAGATAATTTACCCTGATTTTGGCAGGATCTACTGTTTTTCCACTCTCCTCCTTGTTAGAAAAGAATGAAACCAGAAGTTCGTTGATTCTAATCCGTGCTTGGGTTTTAATATGGTTGTCGATGTTAGAAAATTTCGTCGTGATATCTTGGAGGCTACTGCCCTCAAAGAACTTATTAACAATATCGCTGGTGTGCTTTTGTTTGTCAATAGCGCTTTTAATTTCCGCGAGAGTCATGCCTGTCAACGATGTGGTTTCAGACAGGTGTTCTCCCCAAAAATCTATCAACGATGGTATTAAGTGTTGTTTGTCTCACCATAAACATGTTAATATCTTTGAGAGTCATCGTAGATGTAGCCGGGACACCAAAGAAACTATTAGCGATGTAGGCATTGTGAGTGTGCTTGCCGATAAACTCACTGATTTCAGCGAGAGTCATTCCTGCCACAAGCGGGTTTCCAAAGAACCTACCAACAATGTCATTAGTGGGTTTTTGATCTTCTATTAGTTTAGAAATCTCGAGATAATTTGCCTTGATTTCTGAAGCAGTCATCATCCTTCCAGCTTCCTTGTTAGCGAAGAATAAATTCAACAAGTCTTTAATTTCAGCGAGAGTCATGCCAACCACAAGCGGGGTTCCAAAGAATTTATGTACGACATTTTTGCGAAAATTATTATAACCTCGTATAAGATCATTCAGCTCACGTTCGTTGGTAGCAATCGCGTCGGTGATCGTAGACACAAGTGCGCCTGGTTTAAGCTGTCCACCGTTGGAATATAGCGCAATAGAGTTTTCAGCGGCGTCGCGCTGCCGTATCAAAATGTCATTCAATGACACATCACTGGATTTCAATTTACCCTGTTTGTCCTGAAATACAACTATTTCGTTCGGGTCAACATTTACTAAATTTAACGTCTCAGCTATTTCATCTTTGATTAGTTTTTTTACATCACCGGTTGCAGTGCCATCGGGTTTGGGTTTCAAAGATCTCCCCCAAATATCAATCATGTTATTGTAAAACTCTTTCTCTCTCTAAAATCGTTTTTGACGACTTCGTTGAAAAATCTTCGATTTTCTCCAGCGATTACTAGTGTATTCATTCACGACAACATGTGGTGGTTTTCCGCTTGGGTTACTCAAGGAGTTAGAAATAGCGTTAAGGACATTTAATACTTCGCTGCCACATATTGGTGGGTCATTCATTTGTTGTGTTGGTAGCGTAGAATACCAAGTCTTCATTGGAAGGGTTTTTATATAACGCATAAACTCTTTTGGTGGGGCTAATCCATATGAATCAAAATAGACAATCCCACGTGGATCAATAGCGTATGCAACCCAGTGAGTTCCGGGTCCGGTGCTGTTATCTAAATTAATGATTCCGGTTTCAACGCTGTTTGGTTGATGTGGTAATTGATCTTTCATAAAGACACCTCTGAAGTTTTTAATCGCGAGTTTTTTAGCAGCATCGAGTAAATCAAAATTGGACATGGGAACCATCAAAGACTCTCCAATTAATAAACCGGTCCTAGTCTTAGACCCTTTCCGCTGTACCACGAATACGGGGTTCCTGGTAGTCTTAGACCCTTTCCCTTTTTTTATATCCTTTCCCAGTTGCCTTCTTTAGTGCCATTCCTGCTGCAGTACCAACGGCTCCTAACGCTGCCGCTTTAGCCACCGCTGGGGCTGCTGCTGCAATCAATGCTGGAATCGCAGCTAACAACGGAAATATACCGCCTGTTTTAATCATATTTTTGATAGCAGCCGCAGAGAGAGTAATCTGGACACCCTTTTTTGCTACTAGTGCATCATTGAAATGTTTTACCTGACGAGTTGTCAGCGATAATTTATTTGCACCACCAGTCATTTGGTTGGGTTTCAACGTGATTGTGGTTCCGCATTTTTTAGCTGATTCCGATTGCAATTTTTTTAATTGACCAGGAGTTAACGCAACACTAATAACACTATATGACATTATACATAATTGATTGATTCTAAATCGTTTACATGTTTTCCACTGGTGCATCTACCACTCTCATTCTTCCACCAACACCTTCGAGTAGCATTGATTTATCACTAAGAATGACAGCAACCGCTCTATAATTAGCAATACCACCAGGACGGGTTACACGGGCTCTAAAGTGTATATCAACGACAGATTGTCTCATCAAATCGAGATGTTCCAGTGAGAAGTAATAGATCGGATAGAGACTTTTAAAATCCAATTGTGATATTTGCAAACCAGTATCCACATTTAGATCACGTGCCATAAATGACAACAGGTTATGATATACACGAGCAATATGGTTGTGAGTGTAATCAAGTTGTACATCTTCAGATGGTTCCTGTTGTCCGTTTATTCTCAGTGAGACCTCTCTAACACCTAACTGATCAAATATCATATGACTTCGTTGTTGATTACCAACTCGTGCATTATTCTGTAACGCCACAAATATATGACGTGGAGCTGAAACACCTTGTTTTGATGCCAGATGCCAAGTAAATATATCATCAACATTATCTAGTTTAATATCAGTGGTCACTGATAACCAACTCAACAATGATTTTCCTCCTTGTTCCATAAATGATAACAATTTTTCTTCTGCTGTGATTGATGGAGTTAACACTGGCATCCATAATGCCAGTTTTGTTAAAATGACTTTACCATCAGCAACACCAGCATCATGCCATATTGCATCATTATCAGTACCCTTTCGTACAAGCGCTACTGTGTGTTTAGCTCCATAAATAACTTTTCGGACGTTTCTACAGAATCCGAATATATGATGCAGTGGAATTGCACATGAAAATTGTCTACGCTGTCCTTGCAACGTTAATACGCGTGTTGCAAACCCTAGGTTGTAGTTAGTAATATTATTTATGACATCAAAATCACCAGCTGGTCTTGTATATCCGGCTGGTGCTGGATTAACTGAAGAAGCATGTGTTGCCTTGACTCTAGAATACTGGTTGTGTTCAGGGTGATCAGTAATATCCTTAGAAAACATCATAGATGGACCAGCTGATCTTGTATAATCATCAGAGTATCTCGCTAACCCTATGATTGTTGTGGCCACATCAACTTCACGGTCAATGGATTCAATTTCCTTTCCATCAATGAGATATCTAGCGCTTTCAAATAACGCCATGATCCCATTATTAACAAAACCAACTTTGATAGTTGGGTTATTGTCATATGGTGGATCATCATGAGCAGCATCATTTGTTACAAGTTCTCCTTCGATTTCGATAAATGCCTCACACGGTAGAAAATATTTACTGGTATCATGAACTTGAAGTTCAATTCGCGATCGGAGATCTGGTTGTACTGCGTGATAAGAATAAAATTGAAAATCGCGTACAGAATCATCTTTACGCACTGGGGCATCCATATCAAATGCTGGATCAGGTGACCTTTTGAACATTTTATTCTATTTATCAGAGTCTAAATCGCGATTTTCCATTTCATCGTCGTGTTTTTTTAAAGCCACTTCCTGCTATCATGTTTGCTATCATGTTATTTTGGTCCCCTTGATTTATCAAGGGAGTCACCATCGATGCTAATTTTTCATCTACTGCGTTATTTATAATTCTACTAACACTTGCAGGCATTTCCGCTGTAGACGGTAACGGTATTGAAAATCCTTTGGATTTCATCCGTGATTTCACTAATGATGTTAATTTATTCTTCGCAGTTGAAAACGCTTTTCCAGCAAGATCTCCAACAGCACCAATACCCTTATCACGAATAACATCAATTGCTTTCATTCCTAATTGTTTAGCCAACGGCATCACTTTTGGAGCCATTCTCGCAAATAACCCTAAAATGGTATTACCTAAACCATCTCCGTAGTATGCTCTATAAACCGGAAACCGTGAATTAACTACGTAGACGGGGGTTGGTTTATCATGATTGTAGTGTATGATCATTATTTGAAATCAGAAACAATTTTTCAATTGTTATTTATCTAATCGAATGACTTCGTCATCAGATTTTTCAATTCAGTCACTATGATACCCACTTTCCACTAACTCGCCAATGAAATCTCGATATGTGCTGATATCCATGATACCACCCTGAAATAATCGTCTACAGATATCAGCTGCTTCATTAATTATTTCCGGTGAGTTATTTCCGGCTCGTTTTCCTCCGATGAGAACTTCTAATCGTGATATATCACCGAGAACACTACCAGGACATACCCCACTTTGGGGTCCACTGGAATCTTGCAATCCGCTTCCGCTATAACCAGTTGCTACATCCATTTTTTCTTCTTCATCCGTGGGTTGTAAATAACCAAGAGGATCATAATCATCATCATCATCAGGTGGTAGTTGTTGTTTTTTAGGTGAAAAAGATATTTTCTTTGCAGGTTGCTGTCGCTTTTGCGGTTTTTGTTTTTCATATTGTTTATACACTATATCCACCGCATTGATATATTCAATGTATGATGCACTATCTGTCTTAATTTGACTTTTTTAGTTTTGATTTTGTAGAATATATCAGCCCAATGAGTGAAATTCTTAACATATTTATGATGTTCTGGTTTCAACATTTTTTTTCTGTTTTCATAAGTCATAACAACAAGCGCAGGAATTTCTGGTGGATCAGTCTTATCAATTGCTGCTAACCCTTCCTAGGCCATCGGATACACGAAAACAGAACATTGAAGTTGATATTCCAGGACAGAGTGAAAAACAAATTCTCGTATTAAATGATATTGTGCTGGTTGATATCAATGTCGTTGAAGATGCATTGCGTGCTAATAAATCCCCGTGGACGCTAGGATACGCAGCAACAATACACTCTTCACAGGGATTGACTATATCGGATACAATTGTTTGGATGTTTGGATGGTGGATAATCACATCGAATGGTCGAATTTAGTCTATCTCGCAGTATCCAGAGTACGAAGAATAAATCAGCTTCGAAGAATTGTTTTCGATGATAATGACACAACAATGGATGATATTGATGTTAGCATCATTAATAAAAAACTCTCCGGTTACAAACAACAGGATAAAAAAAACAACGAGAATTTGATATTGATGCTGAATTAATAATTACGCTGAAGAAACAACAGAATAATCACTGCGCGAGTTGCAATTGTATAATGCGTTGGCAGTATTCGGATAAGGATCCTCGCCAATTCACCGTAGACAGAAAAAATAACAATCTCGGTCATGTCAGAAACAATGTGATGTTGACTTGTCTTGAGTGCAATAGACGCAACGGTGCTAGTTAAGACCATGCGGTGGCAATTGAGTATCCTCGGGAATTACCTGTAGTTGTTGTCTAGTAAATCCTCGTTGAGGGGCAGTTGAATCCAGTTTATAGATTGCTGGTCTACCAGTTGATCGTGTTATAGTAGATATCTTGTGTGCAGTAACACTCCAAATAGGATCAGTAGCCCTTTTTCTACACCCTTCAAGCTCTCCTGGTTCATATAAATACCTAACAGTGACACTACTATGAAGAATTGGTTCTTTGAAATCTTTTTGTGGTTGTACGGGTATTGACTTGTTTTTAATCGCGTTGATAGGTTTCATGTTGATTGTTCTAGTAATCTCGTTATTCAGTGCAGTAATCACAGATGGTAATCTTTTAACCCATTCACGGGATCTTTTTTCTTGGATGAATTCTTTTGCGTATTGATATCCAAATAACCGCTCAGCAATCGTCCGATTAAATCGTTCTACAATGGCCTGATCGCGATGTAGCGCAGTATGCCCTCGTCGTATGGTGACATTATGATGTTTCATTGTAGATAACACTGCACCCTGAAATTCCTTGCCAGGATCAACCTGCAATAGATTTGGCCAGTGCAGAGGACCTCGTCGATAAATCCTTTCAAATGCAGAAGCGACTTCAGTGGCTGATTTTGTTTTTAACGGTTCTGCTTCTTTGTATCGACTTGCAATATCAACTACGGTTAAAGCGTATTTGTAACCACGATCATGTGGCAGAAATAATATATCAGCCTGATGAACTTCATTAGGAACTGTCACATCAAAATGCGAGAATTGAATTTGTTTAGGCGGTGGTAGATAAATTTGCCATAGTGCCTGTTTGGATAACCAATTAGCCGCAGTGGTTTTTTTCACTTTTGCAGCGCTAGCGAGTTTATGGACTGCTGATTTACCCCTCCAGTATCCTCTTGGGGAATAATAAATTGATTCCATATTATTAATTACCGGCACCTAACATCAATTTGCTTTTCATAGCCGATTTTATTAAAAATGAAGCCAATTTTTCTTTGAAGGATTTATCAGGAATAGCATTTAACGCATGAATTAATTTCACATCTGCGAGATGCCTGTGTTGCAGATTGCTGCTTTTATAAGCAACATCATGAAGGTGACAGGCCTTATCAATGGCGTTTATTGGTTCTTCACCGGGTCGGGACTGATTTTGATCATTGAGTCTGATATCAAGTCTGGTTCCCGGTCCACAGTAGCTATATCCTGGAAGGTGCTTTTCTCCGGGGTACTTTGCCCATGGGGTTCCAGGGAGCTTTGCCAATTTGGCTGCGATATCACCTCCTCGTTTTTTTTAAAAACATCTCCGGATTGTAAAATCTTTGATTTTGTAGAAACAAATCTGAACTTCTTAATACCACATGTTGCACATCTACCAGTAAGTGCTGATCTGTTATTTTTAGTTGTAACCGTCGTCACATCATTTGTGCTAGTACGCGTTTTACACTTCATACAATATAGATCCATAATTTATGTATAGAAATATGGATATAATTGATTTTTCAGCGACTAAAACAAGAGAACCAGTTAAGCATCATGCAGCGCTACCAAACTCTATCCGGATGATTATAATCGGGCCATCTGGATCCGGTAAAACGCAATTGTTGCTCAATTTAATAATGAGATGGATGAAGTGGGATAAGTTGTATTTAATTGCCCCTAGCGTAGATGATCAACGATGTTATGAAGTGTTAAAGGATTTTAATGAAAACGCTTCAGAAATTAAGGGTGAGAACGCCATTGAATTTATAACCGATATCGATGAAGCACCGAGTATTGATGATATTGATGGAGATATTAACAATTTAGTCGTATACGACGATATAATGTTGGATAAACAAAAAAATCCTGCTAGGATCTTTTCCCGGGGGCGTCACAAAAACACTGACGTGATATATGTCACTCAACGCTACACTCAGGTTCCAAAAGTCATCAGAGATAACTGCAATATTCTTTCTGTATTCAACGGCGTTGATACACATACGCTACGAAATATTTGGCAGACATGGTGTTCTGATATGGACTTCAATCAATTTCGAGATTTCTTTAGTCATGCTCAGTCGACTCCGCACGGATTCGCAACAATAAATCTACATGATCCTCGGACACGATATCGTATCGGACTGGATCAAATATTTGGTTAAAATCATTTATTATTTTTTGTTAACCTATAGCAGCAGAGAGGGTGGATGACCACATCGTTGCGAGCAAAATTGATTAAAAAATCGTAAAATCTCCGTTTTTGCAAAATGGAGACTTTTTTTTGGTTAAATGAGATTTTGTTGGAAGTCTTATTTTTTGTCTGAAAACGTAGTCTATAGGCCATATTTTGCTCGAAAACGTTATCTGGAAGCCTTATTTTTGCTTGAAAACGTGGTCTGTTCACCCTCTCTGCTGCTATTCGCATGTCCAAATTGTCTACTAATATGCATTTCAATGCACACATTTTCTACTATCCTGTTTTTGCATGCATATATCGTCTGCTAAAATGCCTTGTAATGCCCACATTGTAATCAAATGTTTAAAAACACGCTTTTTAGGTAATGCCTGATATTATTTACTTAAACGTAAAGCCTTTACTGTTTGGGGGAAGATATGTAGCCACGTCTTGTAAGTGAAACATTGTTGTCATTATTCCTTCCCCTGGTTATCACTACCAGGTTTTTCAGATTCTCCGGGAGTTTAGTCGATGACCTGATTCGCAACTGTGCTATCTCGCGAGATGACCTTAATTTCGGAGAACCTCTTCGAGCATAAGCGAATAATTCCGATTGTGGTACCATTTCATATATAGTTTTGAATGACGTTTTCCTTAATAATACATGTAACTCATTGCTACAAGTTGTCAATAGCTGGTCCCGAAAAAAGAAATCAATAAGATTCTCAAACATGTTCACGACTTAACCATATTATACCACTCGTTGAAAGTAATTACACGTCCGACTAACGAACTCGGCGAATGTCTCGCTTCTCTTGGGTTTGCTATATTTAAAATTCTTGCGGTATTCTTGCTTGGTTAGCTTTTATTTCTTCATAAACGCTTCTTTTAACACGAGGTAATGTAATGAATCGGTCGCGGGTGAATGAGAATATGCGTCTAATGCTTTAACCCTTCAACAACGTGGTATGTGCAAGCGACCGCTCGTCTTTTCTCACTTTCTATACAGTACTCTACCTTTCAAATATGTTTAGATATCGATCCATATTATCTTTGTCGTCTTCAAATACGGGGAATTTGGTAGTCCTCAGTCTAGAAACATTATCCCCTCTCTTTGGGTTGACAAAAGCTTATATTTGTGTTGAAACTCCCTTTCACTATTTCTTTGTATTAGCTCTTTAGCCTGTTACCTCACTCTTTTTCTTTTCGACACGTTTCCTAGCTCCATATTCGTCTCTATTTCTATCTCCTTTTCAAAAGTCACGTTTAATACTGTGGCTTCCTTTTATATCACTCTCTAGTTTCTCTCTTTCAGATTTCATTTTATAAAAATTATTATAAAGACCTTCTGGGCTTCTCTTTTTATCTCTAATCTCCCCCATTTTGACCTTCTTTACTTATTTTATCAATGCATTCTTGGATTCCCTTTCCCTTTTTATCTGACCCCTTTACAGGTACTATCGACCGGGAAGCAGCAAAGAGGGTGGACAGACCGAAACTATTTCAAGCAAACGAAACTAATTCAAGCAGACAAAAAAAAAGAAATCCTTTAGGATTTTACGTTACAGACCCGGCACTGATGTCGCTGCGGAGACGCATTGTTTCAACCGAATATTTGACCAAGTCCGACACGATATCTTGATCTCGGGTCATGCGAATTTATCGTTACAAATCCATGTGGGATTGAGTGAGCATGACTAAAGAAATTCCTAAAGAGATTATAATCCATATCACCGCCGCACCAAGTTTGCCAAATGTGTCGTAGCGTATGTGTGACAACTCCGTTGAATACAGCATGAATATTGCAGTAATCTCTGATCACTTTTGGTATTTGAGTGTATCGTTGACTGACATATATCACATCGGTATTTTTATGCCTACCTCTGGAAAATGTACTAGCGGGATTCTTTTGATTGTCTAACATGACGTCAACATATGACTAAATTGTTAATACTTCCATCAATACTCGGTGCTTCCTCGATATCGGTTATAAACTCAATACTATCCTCATCGATTTCCGATTTCGCTTTCTCGTTAAAATCCTTTAACACCTCGTAACATCGTTGATCGTCTACACTCGGGGCTACTAAATACAACTTATCCCATTTCATCCATGTCGTCATTAAATTAAGTAGCAGTTGTGTATTGCCAGTTCCAGATGGTCGGTGCTTCCTCGATATCGGTTATAAACTCAATACTATCCTCATCGATTTCCGATTTCGCTTTCTCGTTAAAATCCTTTAACACCTCGTAACATCGTTGATCGTCTACACTCGGGGCTACTAAATACAACTTATCCCATTTCATCCATGTCGTCATTAAATTAAGTAGCAGTTGTGTATTGCCAGTTCCAGATGGTCTGATTATAATCATACGAATAGAATTTGGTAGCGCTGCATGATGCTTAACTGGTTCTCTTGTTTTGTCGCCGAAAAATCAATTACATTCATGTTATTATAAATAAATTATGGATCTATATTGTGTGAAATGTAAGAAGTGTACTAGCACAAACGACTTCACGACGATTGCAACTAAAATAACAGATCAGCACTTGCTGGTAAGTGTGTATAATGTGGTACCAAAAAATTTAGATTTGTTTCCCTTGATAAAATCAAAGATTTAAAAAAAACGAGGAGGTGATATTGCAGTTAAGTTAGTAAAACTCCCAGGAACACCATGGACAAAATATCCGGAGAAAAACACCATCCAGGATATAGTTATTGTGGACCAGGGACCATACTCGATATCAGGCTCGATGATCAATACCAACCCCGACCCGGTGAAAACCCAATAAACTCCATTGATAAGGCATGTCATGCTCATAATGTTGCTTATAAAAGCAGTAATATGCAACACAGACAAATCGCAGATGTAAAATTGATTCATGCGTTGAATTCTATCACTGATTAATCTTTCAAAGAAAAATTGGCTATATTGTTGTTCATTGTTGGGTGCTGGTAAACAATATCATGGAATCTATTTATTATTCTACAAGAGGATACTGGAGGGGTAAATCAATAATCAGTAAACTACATATTGGATCGGAACACGACGGTGCATTAGATAGTTCTTATATATGATTATTTTTCAAGTAATTGTTTTCAATCGTAACATCTGCTGATTTATAGTAATCACGCAGTATTTCTTTTTAATTCTCCATGATCCCCATTTCTCGTCTGAATTCATGAATTCACTGCTTCGCTATATTTTACGTCTACATGAAATGAATCAATGGCTTCTCCAACTGCGGAGTCAGGAAATCAATTTATCATCGAAAGTAAATTAATAGAAGCCTAAGCCAATATAGACGTCCCTAAGTAAGTATATTGAGGATTTTCTCCGTCGTTATAAGTAACAATTGTACCTAATATGGTTCCATAGAACTAGAAAGTGTCTTTACGATTTACAGATAGACCCTTAGATGTTACATTTGCGATTATAAAATTGTATTCAGCATCATCTATAATCAACCGCGAAGAATGTCGTTTATGGTCGTATTTTCCACCTTGAGTGAACTTACCAATTATTCTTCTACCAAGATCTTTTGCGTGTTTATTTCTAACTTCAAAGATTTCCTTGGAACATTTCACGATATATTCATCGTCGAGATCAGGGAATTGTTTTTTGTTTTCGCTGATTATGTTATGTTCAGTATCTGGTTGCGGTAACCAGACTTCAGTCTGCGTTCGATATGATATAATTGTTTCACTGACAATCAGCGATATCAGCATTTTAGAATCAATTATATACCGTAAAAACACTATTGTCATCCAATGGTTTTCAGAGATGTGTCTAACAAACCAAACGTAAGAACACGGATGAAGTCCTTGAGCCAATTCAAATGATACCACACGAGCGAATCCGGTGAGATCAAAATCGGGCAGTGGTCATCGCATGTGTGGGATGTCCAAATCTTTTGAAGTACTCAGAGCAATCTCCGTACCCAAGAAAACTCCCTGGATAACACGCAAACATATCAGCCGAAATAATACTTTCATCGTCGTTTTTTGTATTCCATAATCCACCATGGCCATAATCAACACAACTATCTTGGATATCCGAGAGCAATTCTGTTCTTGTTGGTTTCCATAGATTTCTATTTCTCGTGAAATGAGCTGTAACTGTAGGTATTGTAAAACAGTTTGTTAGTAATTGTTCGTCGTGTTCCGTTGAAAAACTACTAGCTAGTTTTTTCGTCTCGTTGTGGAGGGTTTCAGTACCGTATTATTCGCCATTGGGTTTTACAAATTGATCGAATTTACCCTCTTCGTCTTCAAAATTCTGAAATAACCACACTGACACATGATCGTTTTTACTCGACTCGTAAATAAAATCAAATACATTTCCTCCAGAGTGTTCTCCGGCGAACTCAACGGGTAGATATTTTATTGTTCTATCCCATGGAAATATTGTTACTGCGGATGTCCAAGCGTGTTCTTTATGGTCAATAATTTTGATTGGAGACCCTCTAGATTTATATTTTAGGTCGTATAATATCTCGCCTGTTACTGTCTCTACGGATTTTGGGAATGTTAGTATCCGTTCTAACGCGGCCACATTTTGAACTGTTGCTCCGCTCTCTTTCACTGTTAATCTACATTCATGTATTTATTTGCGTCTTTGATTCGTCAATTTGTTTCGACGCAATGCATTTGTGAAGTGTTCTATTATTCGTTCTGCTTCACAATTCAACGACAAATATTTCATTGGTTGTAATGTTTCAGTTCTCGGTTTATCATTTATCGGATAGACTCCATAAACAATTGCTGCTACATTATAGGATCACTCGTAATACGGTTTGTCATTCCCAGTTAAAATTCCTGGTTTGGAATCCTGACTCACAGTGACAGTTTTCTTATTTTTCAGAATGGGTTCAAATTTGTCGCATATAATCCAATTTCCCGCTTCTGAGCGGATAATGAATTTCACTCCAAGAAAACACTTGTTCTGGTCAAGATGCGATATTATCGCTGCTGCTCTTTCGTCGTCCATGGTAGCATCAACACTACCATCAATTCGACCAACAGTGAGATGCTCTATCACGCTTGAATTCATGAAAACAATCACGGATTTTACCCAACATGCTTCTATCGCTTATTAGACTCTTTGGTACATCAGTGGAGACTCTATCCAGATTGAATTCAACATTTTTCCAAGGCGTAATTTTCGATAATCTCTCGAACTCCTCCATATTATAATTAAAACAAGTATTTAAATAAAGAATGTATTATATAATGAATCATTGTAAATGGCTTATGATAGGATCAGTAACCGCTTGTAACAAATCGTGTAGAAATGAATTCTGTGGATATCATTTCCAAAGTGTCCGTCGTGGGAGCTTATGGCCCTTACCTTGCATACGAAATTGGGTAGGTGTGCGTGGTAAGTCGCAGTTATGTCTCAATTGTGGATGTAAGCGATACAGAGAGCTAAAGCGCTATTATGATAAACGAATCAAAGATTTTATAAAAACTCCATCAAAGATTTCGTCAATGTCTCTGACTGTGTCCGCGTCCTTGACTCTGGCAAGGATAAAATCATAAGAATACCTCAGGACTATATTGAAAGATTCTCAAGTAATAATTAAGCCAAAAAATGAATTAGGCAAATAGTATTTAGTATATAAATGAACCAAGAATTTCTCCCACATCCCGTGATCACCAATTATGTAGGATCTCGTGACGGTATTGTCAGAAACCGCAGACTGAAGAACCCAGTTGGTGTTGTGAATAATCATGGATATTTGATGTTTTGCGCTGGAAAGAAGAAATATTATTTTCATCGATTCGCGTTCGAATGTTACAATGGATTGATCAAGGATGGTTTTGTTATTGATCACATAAATGGTATAAAGACCGATAATTCTTTAGATAATTTACGAGCTATCACACAAAGTCAGTATACTAAATGGGGAGGGACTGGGATACACTCGAGAAATTCGAAACTAAGAAAATCATTTACTACAGAAAATAACGGGGAAAGAGTATTGAAATCAATGACTGAAGCTGGAAAATATTTCGATATTTGCGAACCCTCAGTACGAAGAGTAGCAGAGAATATAACTTAATCGGCTTGTCCTAAAAATATTCAAAATAGAATTCAATTTAGTTATGCCTGACTGGGAATAACTCGTGTGGGCTTGTGTGCGTAGTTTTGAAATAAGGATAACTCTTTTGTTGTAGTCATGTATCTCAATGGGATAATGGCTTTTTTTCTGTGGTTTAATGTTTCACCAGGTAGAAACGTTCCGCATAAGGGAATCTCTTGTTATCATCATTATATCAATTTGACCGCAACCCGATGGCATCTTTGATCCCCCAAAGTGATAAGATGTAACAAAACGGTACTCTACCTCAAAGCAATATACTGATACAATTCCCCCATACACTACGGGAGTGAAACAACACAATCTTGATCTGCACTACATGTACCCAAATTCTTCCCTAACATGGAAAGAAAGACCACACAACAAAAATAACGGATTTGTCGAAAATAACAAAGTGGATACAAAAATTGGAAAATATGCCACAGCATACAGAATTACTGTGATAAAACCCTTCACATGTTAAACATATATCGTCTTCAGAATTATGGATTTATAGATTACGATCACTATTATTTACAATATACAGATGGAATCTCGTCCTGGGGACCATCGTTCGAATCTCGTGGCAGGCATTATTGTCGACGGTACCGATTTGGAGGTTTTTCTACATAATTGAGGGCGCCAGCCCAGAAGTACTTCCTGTACACTTCCCGTCACGTCAAATACGTCAAATACGTGACGGTGTGATCTTACCCCCCCCCCGAGAAATTAATTCTTGGGGGAGATGTACAACAGCAATAGCGCCCCACCAAAAAAACTAGCATGGATGCAAAAGCTCTATGTAGCACTAGGGTAACCCCAAAGGATGGTTCAGAATTAAATATCGGCTAAAAGTAACGGTCATAGGGTCAAATAGATAGAGAAATCTCAAAAAGAAAAATCTCAAAGAGAAAAATCTCAAAAAGAAAAAAGGAAGAGAGAAAGCTCAAAGAAAAATTAACCCTATGAAAGACACAAAGCCAATATGGGACCCAGAAAATGATAATCGCTTAATGCTTATTTTTGTTTTTGAAATATATATTACATTTTTTTTGGGTATTAAATACATAATATTTCATATATGAATTTCGAAAATATAAATATTATTATTAATGAGATTACAAGTTTGAAAAATCGAGGAATTAAATTGTCAGATAAATTAAATTGTAATCAAATTCTCTCTGAATTTCAAGATATTGATGAGAGTTCTAGGAATAACAGATGTGTGTTATCAAAATCCTATTCCTTTATAAAGAGAATTCAACACGCTATTTATGAGGAGTGCGGATAGAAATAATTCTGCGGCATTAATTAACGAGGACGCTAGTGACTAATTGTCACAGCTATTAAACTAAACAAAAACATCCAATGATAATACATCAACGACACCTAGGACCTGTAATTTTCAAAGTAAAAAATTCACGATTACCAGTCAATAAAGCAAAATATGGCAATGGTTTTGGTAATGATATTGTAGGCTTATTTGCAAGAATGGCTTCCAAAATAGCACCAATCGCAAAAATAATAAATTATCAATGCAAGCTATTAATAGTATTGGTGAAAACGTTTCGGATGTTAATGGTAATGTTGCCAGTAACGTCTTTACTGCAGCCAATGAAAAAATAACATAACTAATACGAGGAATCTCAAGCCAGATAAACTGGCAAGGATTCAAATTTACTATGCAGTAAAATAAAAAGCTAAGCTGCCGATAAAACCAATAAGCAGAATAAATGAATCAAGGATCTGGTAAAGCACAAATAAATATTACTGCAAATTTAATAGCAGGACGTGGTTTGACAAGGTCAGCGAAAACACGATTTAGATTGAGAACTAATTAATAAAATGTTCAAACGTATGTCTGATACAACATTCGGTATGGGCACACCTGTTCTCAAAGATGAATCTGTACGTAATTATCAATTTTATTGTTTTCACGCAATACAACCAAATCAACAATTATGAATCGACCTTATTAGCCGCTAAAACATGTATTGAAGCAGATTAAGAAACTGTGATAAATATTGGAGCTAATACACAATCTATGGAGTATCTGCGAGTTGGTTTTGTTTAAAACAGGACTATGCATTCGTTTAATAGAACAATATATATGTGATTGATGGAAGAAGATTGAATCGATTCATAGGGATGTCGACGTTGCCACAACAATAATAGGTTTTCTGAGATATTTTGATGATTATTAAAGATTAGCTGGTCCATCAATGATGTTTGCAAATGATATTACTAATCATGCTGATTATCTTCAGTATATCAAATTACGGACATCACGATATACTACAGTTGACGTACAACCTGATACTATTGATCATGAAAATAGACCTGTTGATGATTTTCATATTATAAAAGGTGTTAGTGTTACTTACAACGTAGGATTTTCAACAAAATATATCAACTTTGCTAGGAGAATGTGGAAGATTTTCATGTGAAATTCCACTGTCTCACATATTTTAATTTGGCCAAAATGTTAGAAAGGTTTCTTTTCGAGAATAACATACAGTAGTGCTTCTAAGAAAAGGTGTCGATAATAATACAATCTAGCGAAGTGCTGGTGTTGCTGATGTTGGTATAATAGTATTTTCCAAATTCTCATTGTGGCTAACAAATATTACCCCACTGATAACTGAATAAGATAAACCATATTGATTTATGGGTACAGATGGTAAATCATTAATATAATGGCAAACAACAACAACAGATGCTATTCAAGGTGCTGTTCGACACACACAAACACACACACACACACATATGGAAAATATGATCACGACAATTTGTTTCTATTCTACGATATATATATATATATATATATAAATATATATATATATATATATATATATATATATATATATATATATATATATATATATATTTGACGAGGTCTCGCTAAGAATAAACGGACAACAAGAAACTGCTGAGAATATACATTATTAGATTTTATCACAAATCATGTTGCAAGAGCTTTTCTTAGTTTGATGACATTTATGTGGCTTGATCCGACTGAAGATACCTGTCTACAAATATCACTTTCCGGGTTTACAAACTGTATTCAATTTGTTACTTTTCGCTGTTACATATTGATTTAACCGGACAAAATGTTGTTGATATACCCTTCTGAACTCGCGCAGGTGAAGTACAAGCTGGTTTGTACAGAGTAATCGCTGTTATATTTAGTGACAAATAGATGCTGCTTGAATGTGTTGGGAGACAAATACGAGTCATTGATTAACAGTAGAAACTTTTTAACACAATTAGGTCACTCATAATATTATACATATCATATCGTCATGTATATTTTACTTCAGGTCATATTAAACAACACGCTTCAGCGAAAATATCCGAAACTACAATGACCTTAACATACAGTCAGATTACAGGTGGTCAGAATATGCAATCACTGAGAGAACGAGAGCATACATAATTAAATGATGCTAAATATGACAAGACTGGAATCCGACTTACTCTATCCGCGGGTGCTATTTTTGATAAAACTAAATCAGGTGGTATATTTCCACTTCTTGTAGATCCAAACGAAATCTTTGCATAAACAAACACAGGATAATAGTATTAGTGATATTCCTGCTATCGCCGAAAGGCTTGATAAGATTAAAATACCACATGAACAAAATATCAATACCGTGTACTCGATACAGCATCGATCTTTCACCTGGACATCTCAAAATAACACTGTTGAAATTACTGCATATCTTTGAGGTATATAAAGATAAAAGGCTATTTTACCGTTACAGTTCCATGTATCAACAAGTGCATCCACCGATATTAATAATGTAAGTGATAATAGAAAATGGATCCAATGAAACATTTAGAATAACCTACGACAATGACAATTTGTTAGCAACCTCACTCACCTGGAATACAGAGTTTGTAATTAAGTTAAGCTCAAATTATAATGAACGTGCATCCGTATAGATACAGTCAATTACGTGAATTAGAAACTAAACAAATACTATTCATTGACGAGTACACGGTAAATATAACTAATTCACAAACTTGCATTCATAGTTGATGTAATTCTGTATTCGATTTCAGCTGTTATTGCTGAAAATGATTTATTGATAAAGACCATAACACCACTAGTGATATAAATTTGTGTTTCAGTGGCGACAACAATCGCTAGTAATCTTAATATAATTGCAACGCGAAAAATAGTTATATGTTAGCGAAATGCCTCCGCGGCTGCATATTCCAAATTATAATCGCTCAATGACGAAATAATTTCAGATAACTAGTTTTCATCGATTATTAAGATTTACGATGAAGCTTTAGAAACGTACGATAATAATAATATCTTAGCATGAACTACCAGAACATCTCGTTATTAATACAACTCCACCAAAGACAGCAATGATATCAATAACTTAGATTATCCTGAATTCAGCGTAAACTTTCCAACTGCAATTCCAGCAAAAATTGTTTCACTTGCTCAATTACGAGTATACTACAGTTGACCAAATATGCTCTCAAAATCATTCGGGGGTCAACAGTCAAAAAATTTACTGGTAATTGCACACACAAATAAACCAGATGGAACAACCTTATCGATCTTTATTGGAATACAGAAAGGTTCATATCATTTCGAACAAATAGATGGTCAATTTCAGCGCGGAATTAAATATATTGCTGGAATAAAAATCAAAACTTGCTATACAAGTCCATGAAGCAACATTATCAACCGCGATATAAATTAATTAGCAAACAAATGTCGTGGATATTTATCAATCATCAATTAGATCTGTTTTAGGATGGCCTAAAGTTACCCGAGAGGCACCACCACAACCACCTGAACCTAAAATACCCTAACACTAAATATCATTTACAGAGAAATGCTATGCTGGCTGATTATCTTAGCCTTATTAATAAAGGCTATGTAACCTGGCACATTGTTCAAGAACATCTCGGTTTTAGAATATTTAAATATGCAAATATTCGCCAGGATGAAATTATCAGATATTTCAGAAGTATTAATAAAGAACATATAAGCGACAACTAGAGCAATTACTACATCGTTTCCAAGAATATCGTGTTATAAAACAAGTTAACGCGAAGAAATGTTTAAACAATTGAAATATTAAGTCATCTTCTATTTCGTATGAAAGATAGTAACTATCGCGGAGATCTTCTTGTGAACCGAACCATCCCTGGAAATGACATTGCTAAAGCTCTTTTGTACAGTTTGGATTTTGAAAATCAGTCAGGTCTGACTCTCGTATGGAGTTTCCCATCAAATGTTGGACGAACTAGTTGCATTCACCAGTTCAGATCTTGTGTAAAACCTGAAAGTCAATGTACTTAAGAAATATTATGCACGCTCAAAATGTATAGTCTTAGTTTAGGTAGATGCTGTATTCCCGAAGTAGTCTCCAGCAGTAGCAAAAATTATAGCAAACGTCTCGCATTCATACACATCTGCATACATACATACATACATACATACATACATACATACATACATACATACATACATACATACATACATACATGCATGCATGCATGCATGCATGCATGCATACATACATACATACATACATACATACATACATACATACATACATACATACATACATACATACATGTGTAAGTACAATTTGATATAACATGAGACTAATGGACAATATTTATATTTTAGGTCTGAATGATGATGAACATGGCAATTGTGTTAGTGCTACTTGTTGCAGCACAATATGTCAAAACAGAAGATAACATTAACACAAGGAACAATAGTTCTCATTCATCAGGAACGAGAGCCTCTCAGTTTACCGCTGGGCGTACGAAGTGTCGCAGGAACGAAAGTTGTGTATATCATCAAAAGACAGACTATAGATGGTACTATACCGACTTTAGCGACAGCTGGGATTATTGTTGCACTGGTGATTGCGGCTTGTATGACGACAGCTTGGCGTGTCCATCTGGAAGTCAGAGTCAATGTTGTGAAAATACTCGCACAAACGATATCCAAGGAAGACCATGTCTCCTTACATATCCTTGTGGCGTGCACAAGAACGACATCAAAAAAGGAGATAAAATATTATTGGTGCTATGTCGACTTAAGTGGAAACTGCAACTTTTGTTGTGCACTGCATAGCCATGCCAACAGTGCTCCTCTAGCTTTGCTTGGTGCTATGTCGTGGTATCTAAATTAAACAAATCCTGGAGGAGATGTGAACCAGAAGAAATAAAAGAGATATACTCCTAAGAAAGTTAAAAGCAAAGTAAAAACAATATCGCCAACATACATTTATGGAGTAATTAGTGTGTATGCGACTAATTTTCTAGTTCATCCTGTTAGCGGACTATATGAAATCTTCTATCTACTCGTTTAATGAATTCTAGGATGTTTTAGCGTTTATTGGTTACAATATCTAATCTTGATTAAATTTATTATCCTTTCATGTTATTGAGTTTGTATTTTAAAAGAATTGTGAAGACAAATTCATGCCGAGTTCCAAATAATAACATAATTTAGAGCTAATGTATGTCTCGTTTATAAAAAAAAAATAATCATTAGATTTTGCAAAGGCAAACTATTATGCTTTCTATTTCCGTCTAATTAATTCATTGTTAGATATGGATCTAATGCTACATTAATTGTAATCAGGGTCTATTTCACGTTTCACTCGATTCAGCTTTGTTTCGAAATTCAATTTATGTAGATATCCAAATGACATATTAAATATGCGATACCCAAACCCATGTTTTTTTTTAACATTATTAATCTTTCATTGGAATAGAAATAATGGTGAGGATAAGGACGTGGAGAAAAATAAAGCAAGAAAGTGATAAAAACGTGTTTGAGTTACCACTATTATTATTATTACTACTGTAACTACTAAAAATAATAATAACCGGTAATGACTGACATTGGTGCGGCTGCTACGGCAACTACTTATGTTGCAACATCATAAATTACTACTACTGCTAATACTACTACTACAACTAATAATATTAATAATTATGCCTTAATAATGATGTGTGCAGATTCGATTTTCCTCATATTGGACAACCAAAGACAAAATACATTTCCACATTCAGATTTAAAATAGCTAAGCAATGGGGAAAGTCCTGATTCGTTTGGTATGATATGACTGGACATTAAAACTGGGCATTAGTCAAGCATGTATAAATTATGAAGCACTTTTTAGTGATGATAACTGCGTGAAAGTAATATAAAGAACGGTATTGTGTTCTAAAACGTCTATTGGAAATAGTCTGGAAATTATTTATCTGGTGGCTGTGGTAATTTTACTCTTCGCTTTTAATATGTTTTACCTCTACAGTGACCGCTCTGATGGTTTCTAGTGGCATATTAGCCCAACATTTTAAAAAAAATGAGCAGCGCTTGCAACCCCACTAATGAATTCCAACAATATAGGGGAAAAGAAACTGAAGATGAGTGTAAGATATTATTTCAAGATCTTGGACAGAAACATTCTAATCTAAATAATGAAATAATATTATATGAATGGGAGGCAATAAAAATAAAAAAGGAATCTTCACCCGGGGAACACAAAATATGGTACACTATATACAAACATTTACCCCTTAACATCATTAAGTCTATTATAAAACTATTAAATAAAATATGGGAAATAGGAAAGCTACCAAAAAAAATGGAAAACAGCGATAGTAGTACCCATATTAAAACCAAACAAAGATTGCAATGACATCAACTCAAACCGACCCATTAAACTAACCAACAATATATATACGATTATGGAAACTAATTTCCAAACGGCTGAAACACTACCTTGAATGTAACAAACAAATATCTGAAAACAAATGTGGATTTAGGAACAAAGGTCCACTACGGACCAACTCGTAAGATTAGAAACCTCTGTAAAATTGGCATTTAACTCTAAAAGAAAAGAGGACAGAAATTTAATTGCGATGTTTATAGATTTGGAAAAGCATTCGATATCGGATCGACCAAAGGCCTAATATAAAAGATTAAATCACTACGGCATTAAGGGAAGGATGTATAACTTCATTAAAAAATTTTCTCACTGATCGCAAACAAATAATTAGAGTAGGAGACAATTATTCCGAAGAACATATCCTTGAAAATGGAACCCCACAAGGGAGTGTACTCAGTCTCACTCTTTTCAATCTCATGATAAATGACCTTGACAGAACTCTGGCATCATCCGCAGTTGAATTATCACAATTTGCAGATGATAGTGGACTATATAGAGCAGGAAACCCATACAACCACAAAATTATAACAGATATTCAAGATAGTTTGAATAATACAGGAGAATGGGCAAATAAGTGGAGATTCAAACTATCGCACCAAAAAAAAAAAAAAAACGGTAGAAGTACTAGTTACCCCACATACCAGAAAGAAAAAACAATACCCTAAGCTAACCATACAAAATAAAGACATACAATTTGTACAAGAAGCCCGATTTATGGGTAGGTATTATGATGATCATCTCAAATGGGAGCATCACATAGATGAACTAGTATAAAAATGTAATCAGGATTTAAACTTATTAGGAAACCTAAAACGTACAAAGTGGAGAGCAAATCAAGAAACAACCCCAACCTTAAATAGATCTAAACTAGACTATGGCTGTCAAATATATAACACGGCACCCAAATGTCAATTAAATAAATTAGATAAAATTCAGCGAAAACCCCTAATGATTGGCACTGGCGCACTGCCATCAACCTTACTAGCTGAGCTGCAAATCTTAACCAGACAACTGCCGTTACATCTAAGAAAGCAGGAACGTATCCTAAAATATGCAGCCAGACTTTCAACACACCCAAAAACTCACCCAACTTACCAGGCAATAAATAAAATACCCTTCAGGGCAACTATGAAAAAATACCCCCTATGGGAAAACTAGTTCATGATTTAAAACATCTCCTTCCAATAGAGTTATTCCAGGCCGAATATACTATCTCATATGACAAGATGCCTTGGAGTAACATGACATTAATAGTCAATATAGCAGAAAGAAATTTTACAAATTATAAAAAACCTTGGAGTAATATAAAACCTATAGTAAATATCTTCCTTTCAACTAAAAGAAACAAGGAAAACCCAGCAAATTCTCTAAAAACATTAGCTCTGGAAGAAATTAACAACACATATCAAAATTACCTCAAAATATACACAACTGGATCCAAAATAATAAATCCTTGCAAAATAGCTGCAGAGATGCTAATACCTGAGCTGAATATAAAATGGGGTGACGTTTACCTGACTACTGCTTCATATACACAGCTGAATACTGGGCCATCTCAGAAGCACTAAAATGGATTGAAAAAAAAAAAACCAAACCAAACAAGACAGTTATAATAAGTGATTCGCTTAGTGTCATAACCTCAATCCAAAATAATACCACTAAATCTAGAGAGAATTTCCTAAACGAAAACAAACGCAATAATGAAACAAATAAATATAAACAAATTAAGCATAGAATACATGTGGATTCCATCCCACATCAATATCCAAGGAAATGACTTAGCAGACCAGATAGCTAAAGAAAAACTCAATGAATCAAATTACATGCCTATCGAATATAGTCAACATGAACTATACAGCCTAATCAACACATTAATTAACTAAATCGCAAACAGATTGGAATCAAAATCACAAAGGGAGAAGATTTTATAATATCATGAAGGAAGTAAATTGAAATAGAAAACCACCTAGGTGCACAGTCTATGAACAAACGATAATCAATCGAATTTTAATTAGGAAAAACTAAACTGGCAAACAGCTTTGGAAAATACATAGAACCCTTCCCACATAACATAAATTGCTACAACTGTAACACTCCAGAAGATTTACACCATATCTTTAATGATTATAGAATAACCAAGAAGGAAAGGAACATATTCAGATCAGAACAACAAATCATAGCCGCCTCATATACCTACCCAGAAATAATTCATTTAAAAAATATCAACCCCCAAACAGCATTCAAAACTATAATTGAATTTTTAAAAACGACAGGACTACTAGAGGAAATATAGAAAATAGGAAAATAAAGAACATAATAGCGAGAAGAAAAGGCAAACTAAGTTAGAAACCTAGTATATGTACTAGCTCAAACCAAAAGTAATCATCAAAAATGAAAGCTTCTTTAAGGGATGGAAGAACCACCAGGAATGAGCAGGAAGTTCTCAGCCATACTTGGAACCCAAAAACACTACGGTGGGCATGATATGATCAAGGCTCGTATACTGAACAACCAAACCGGAAATTAAAGATGCGAGTAACCCTATAAACAAAATAGAGAGACCAAAAGGATTACATAAAAAATAGGACTATAGTATTCCCGGGGTAGGCAACCAAAAAGAAAGCCTCTTTAAGGAATGGAAGCACCACCAGGAAAAATCAGGTAGATTTTAAAGTAGTAATATGGGACGATATAGCCTCAATAGGAAATCCAGTCAAAAACAGCTCGGGACGATATGGCCTCAAGATTTATAGCCTCAATGGGAAATCCAGTCAAAAACAGCTTGGGACGATATGGCCTCAAGATTTATAGCCTCAATGGGAAATCCAGTCAAAAACAGCTTGGGGCGATATGGACTCAAGATTTATAGCCTCAATGGGAAATCCAGTCAAAAGCAGCTTGGGACGATATAGCCTCAAACAGCTTGGGACGATATAACCTCAAAGGGAATTTTACATAGTGGGACTATATAGCTTTAAGGGGAATTTAACATAGTGGGACTATATAGCCTCAAGGGGAATTTAACATAGTGGGACTATATAGCTTCAAGGGTTATTTAACATAGTGGGACTATATAGCCTGAAGGGGAATTGAGCATAGTGGGACTATATAGCCTCAAGGGGAATTGGACATAGTGGGACTATATACCCTCAAGGAAATTGAACGTGGGGAATATTATTTGTTTTTGTATATGGGACTGTCTAGCGACAAGGGGAAAATGGAGGCAACGAAAGCAAATATCTTTTCGAGGTATATAAGTGGCCCTGAAAAGGACCGTTATGTGTAATTGTTAACAGTATCTTGTTAACACGGAGGGCACCTCACAGATCTTCTTCTCTTCCTTAAACTTCTCCTCACTGTTGGGCCATAGAGGAGAACTCTCTTTAAACAACCTTGCCTCTCCACATATAACCTTCTCTTCCAAAGGGCTGTATCAGTCATATGAGTGATAGTGCACGATGTTCTGACCTAGATGAGTAAGCCAGTACGAAATAGCATGGTAGAAACAAGGGTAGGAGATTATACGTTGGTCCACATCTTGTGATGAGAAACAGACGAGGCTAATACCGTGAACTGCGGTTATTTATAGGGGATGAGCGGATCGAAACAGATTGAATGTATTGACCAATCCCAACGTGCGTTACAAAAGGCAGTCACAGTCATCCAATCGGAAGAGAGCAGTCTGTGACGTCACCTTCCCAGTCAATCGATGCGACGACAGAGTTGTCAGTGGTGTCGGACACTAAGAAGACGATGAATTGGGATGAGCCATTAGTAGAGACAGCAAGTAATGGGACAGCAGTGACTACTAAAGTCATGACAAATCTACATCCAGAAAAAGTTGATTTTAACTGGGATATTGTGGATTTGTTAACATCACAAGAATTTATTCCTGAACCTTCGTAACCTTCTGCTTCTTCTTATGTACACGTCGATGATTTTAAGTAGAGACAAAAAGAAGAATTGGAGCGATTTTTACAACAACAGAAAGTAGAAGAACAAGCTTTTCTTATTCAAGAGCGGGAAGAAGCAGAAGCAAGAAGGAAACATCAGGAAGAAACAGTAACAGCAGCAGAGAAGAAAGAAAACTAAGGACAGAAAGAGAATAGTGAAAATCAAACGGTCACGGTACTTTTAGATAATTTAGCAGAGTTAAGGAGTCTGAAACAAATGTGTCAGACTTCTTAATCACGACTGAAAAAAAGAAGACCTTCTCGAGTTAAACAACCCAATTTAACTGTGACTACGTCTGCCATACCACCGTTAGTGATTTCTACCAAATCATTGACAGGAACTACCAATCCCGAAGTAGGCCTTGGCCGTGGCAAAGGCTTAAGACAGCTAAAGATGGTTACGTCCCGTTTCTGAGTTTGTTTTGTTTTAAACAAACAAATCACCAACGGTCCTTTTCAGGGCCATTCAAATTATTTCGAAAAAAAAATACTATTTCAATTGCCTAATTCAATGGAAACTCAAAAGTCCTTTTTATTTTTATTTAAACCCATGATGTACGTGTGAGTGAATGAATGTGTGAGTGTAGGTTCTTATTCTATAAAATCAAAACCAAGAGACACTTACGTTTTTTCTCTCTGGTGTATTCTGGTACAAACGTTACAATCTAATATCACAACATAACATAACACAATACCACTTTAAAAAGTTCATAGGTTTCTTCTGTATACTCTTTCTGTTTCTTAAATTTCTTTACTGTCACATGCTTTTCTTTTTCTTCTTCCTCTTCACTTTCGTTTCGTCTTCTTTTCTTGTCTTTCTGAACGTGTCCGGACTCTTCCTTGGGGGAGGGTACCTCTTCCTCCTCTTCCTGTTCAGTATTCCTTTCCCCCTCCTCCTTCTGCATCTTTTGTTTCTTAGGGCAGTTTGGAGACCAATGTCCTTTCTCTTTACAATGATAACAGGTATCTTGACTTTTGTCTCTATTGGTACCTTTTGTTTCCTGGACATTCTGTAGCCCAATGTCCTTTCTTCTTACAGATATAGCAAGTATCTTGACTTTTATCTCAAAAGGAGGGAGAGTAGTCCGTCGGCTTGTCTGAAGAAATCTTTCGTATGACACCACGTAAAGCTCTGATGAGAAGTTTAACTTGTGTAGGTTCTTCCATAGTTCTAATCAAAATACCCGTCCGTCAAAAGAAAAAGATGTTGGTGCAACGCCGAGGAATTTTACCCTTTCTTATTCCTATATTGGGAGGATTAGCGAAAGCCGGCATGGGTTTATTGCCAGGTTAGGTACAAGGGCTGGAACGAGGGATATCCCAAAGTGGATCTTTTCAGAAGATAAAAGGGACCTATGGAGCACCACGATCTCAGACGTAACCTTTGAAAGCCCCTGGAAGGACGAAAACTAACTTTAGTCCATTACAAACGATGGATGGAATACCATCGTTGGCTAGAACAACGTACCCCCCATTTACCACCCAATCCTGATTTGACTGAGATGTCCCAATTACAACACGAACTGCAATCCTTGATGCATCGTTACGATTTGTCCAAAACCAAAAAATCGCAAAAGTACGGCCATCTCTTGCAACTCTTTCATCGAAACGCTGTGGAACAAACAGCGCTACCCACTCTGTCCGATTTGAAGGCTCTGATGAAAAGTCCGTCGCTCTCATCATTTACAGTGACCAAAACAGACGTCACTCCACCATTACCCAAGGAAGAAGAACCCCATGATATCATTCAAACACCCACTGGCACTCCCATTCCGAGTAAGATTGCCTCTTCCTTGTTGACCCCTTCCCCCCACTCCCCAACGAGAAGAACTCAAAACGTGGGTAAAAAAGATGATGGCCACACCTCCTTTGTCAGATGTGAAAAATAAGGAAAGTAAACAAGAAGTGAGAAAAGAAAAGAAGACCAAAGCTATCTCATTACACCTCCACCACTGCCACCAGTACCCTCTACGTCAACTCCTGTGGCACATCGGACACGTAAAACCGTTTCCATACAACCCCAATTTCGTCCCACCCAAAGCAGTATCATCGAAGTTATTGTACCTTACTAACAAAGCCATGGAAAAGGTATTAGCCAGCATTTACTACGATCCAGCTTACCCAGCAGGTTACGGAGGTATTCAGAAATTGTATCGTGCTACAAAAACTCGCCTGAAAAAGCTCCGTTTACTTGAAGTACAACGATGGTTACAAGAACAATCTAGGTACACTTTACACAAACCCATTCGTCGAAAATTTCACAGAAGTCGCCCTCAAGTTTAAGGCATCGATCATCAATGGCAAGCCGATTTAGCTGATGTCTCTCATTTAGCCACCTACAATCGTGGCTACAAATATTTGTTTTGTGTCATCGACGTATTTTCTAAATTTGCCTGGGTCGTACCATTGACATAAAAATCGAGCGGTGAGTTAGTACGAGCTTTGCAACTGGTGTTGAAACAAAGTGGTCGTCACCCTCTTCGATGGCATACCGACAAAGCCACCGAATTTCTGAACCAAGCTTTCCAACGAGAATTGAAGAAACGTGACATTCATTGTTGTTCACCACAGAAAATCCTGAAACCAAAGCCAGTATCGTGGAACGTTTTCAACGTACCTTGAAAGAACGCATGTGGAAATATTGTGCGCATCAACACACTCTCAAGTACATCGACGTCGTACCGCACTTAGTTCAATCCTACAATCAATCTTACCATAGAAGCATTGGACGTGCCCCACAAGATGTGACACCTGACAACGAAGTGACTGTTTTTGAGCGTCTGTTTGGTACGTTCCGGACGATGGCTGTCCCCAAGAAAGGTGGAGGAGTGTTAACCCCGGAGATTGGGTCCCCATTGGCAAAACCAAACTTGCTTTCGACAAAGGTTACTTACCCAACTGGACCACCAAATTGTTTCGTGTTACTGCTCAAGTGCGTGATCGTCATCCTACCGTCTATAATTTGGAAGACATGAACGGAGAAGTATTAAAAGGAACGTTTTACTTGCCTGAGTTACAACGTGTCACCAAAAAAGAAGACGACGTGTACGACATTGAAAGCATTCTCGAACGAAGAACCCGTAAAGTAGGACTATAAAAGAAGTGACCATCATGCCCTTCAATACAGCTTCAGCGACCACAGCGACTACTCTTTCACCCACTTCTTCTCTGCAAGATTTACAAAATCAACCCTCAACACTTGTGGGTGTGGTGTGGAGAAAGTGTCCCTAAAACGCAAATCGTCTTTTTCTGTCAAATCTTTGTGGTGTATTCTGTCATCGGTTCAGCCATTGCTAATTTGAGTTTGCATCAAGGAGACAAACAATTGTGGACCATTTTACTCAGCAGTTGCATCGGTTATATTCTTTCCAATCCTTCCCTGATATATTCTTAAAACGGGAACAACAGTAACAATATTGGGAGTCTTGCATGCAACGTTTGTCATTCTCCTAACAGTCACCCTTTCAATCACAATCCTCTTTTAGACACTCCTTTAACCTCGAATGACTCCTCGGACAGAAGAACGTTGGAATTATGAACAACACTAATAATCAATTTTCTTAACGTTACCCAGTGACAGTTCCATGGAGTTGTTTCCTAACAACACGTTGTGCTGTTAAACGGCTAAATTACCTCAAGCCATTCATATGGATGAAGATGCTCATTGGGAAGTGGCTTTAGTGGAAATGATACACCCGACACAAATCCAAAACATCGTCGAAATTCAAAACACTTTTACAGAACAAGTGTTTGACGAGAAATTGGAAAACGCCTTAGACGCACGAGGCTACACTAGCCCACCGCACTCCAATGCCCTGAACGGTACCGAGCTTGGCATTCCTGCTACCCTGAGGACACAGCAATGACAAGGTAGAAGGCGACGACGAGAAAGTCTCTGTACCTCTAAAGCTAGAAAGACGAAGAAATAAAGAACCGTTCGAGACTTAGACATTTTCGATTATTAAAAGTAAAACATAGAGACTGAGAGAAGAAAATCATGCACATGAATAACAAACTGGTCAGCTGTAGCATGGATACTTACCCTTACCGAGCGTACCTCGAAAATCTCTTGACGTTCGGAAAAGAAGCCAAGAACTCTCATTTTGATGCTTACGTGGTATGGAAACCTGACACAGCAGATAATTTTCACGACACAGCCTTGTCTGTACCTGCCGTCGGTGCCAAGCCTCACAATGTGGGTTTGAATAAGCGTCAAAAGAAAATTCTGCAAGGACTTAGTTTAGAACTGTTCGATCGTTTGCATTTGAACATGTGGTTTCAAGAGAAGTGTTTGCTGAACGAAGTAGATATTCGCTTGAGACTGAATCGTAGCATTGCTGCTCTCCATTTGGTGGCTCATGCCAACGAATACAAAACCATTATCCAAGAAGCTAGGTTAAACGTGCGTCGCGTGGAAGTGTTACCTAAAGTGGGAAACAACTCATTATTTTGACATAGTGCTGTCCATACAAAAACACTGTACAAACATACAAACTAAAAATACAACTTGCATACACAATAGACAAATGACTGGCAAAGTCAACTGGGAATTTATATATATATATATATATATATATATATATATATATATATATATATATATATATATCAATAAGGAGAGGAAATTGACCTTGGAACTTTATAATTCTAAGGGAAAAGAGTACGATCCTAAGTTTTAGGAACTAGACTGTAAGGAAATCAATATTCTCTATAGCTTGAATATAGATTTGAAAGTACAAACAGTCATAGTTTCCTTTATGGGTAAAATAACTTTTATAATTTGATAAACAAAACAAAGATTAAACGTCATCCAAAACGTATTAATATAAATAAAACGAAAACACAAAAATAAACATCACAAACCGCACTCATGGGTGGACAGGGATCCACTACACCTTTTACTACATATTCTAGTAGACGGTTTCCCTCTTATCGATTCAAACCAGCTGTATGTGCTAGGGAGAGTCACGAGGATCAACCCCACCCCCACCCCCGCCCCCGCTACAGAAAAGAGTCAACACTATATAGACCTAAACAAAAGGGAGGAGGGATTAGCCTTACCTAATCCTTTCCTTATAACATGTGAAAATATAATAAAAAGGATTTAAAGGTTAGGTAACACTCTACAAACACCATGGGAAGCATTATACAATTCTTTGGCAAGGATTCGGAATGAGAAACAGACAAGACATATACACGAACAACAAACTGAGTAAGAAAATAGACATACCATTTAAATAAGGGGACTAAAGAAATTTTATATAGGTATAGGGATCACAAAGAATTATGGGCACTAAGTAAGGATAAGGCGTATGACTGGATTTGCGAACTAGAAACGAAACGAACTAAAAACAAGGTAGAAGAAGAAAACCCGCATATAAACTGGGACAGAGCTTGGAGGCATTGGTCTGACATCGACTCTCTAAAGGTACAGAGTATCATCTACACGTACCTACACAACGCCTGGCTCACAGGCGAAGTGGCACTTAGACGACGAATGATTCAGACCCCCGTTAGCTGCCCTCTATGCAGAAATGCCCCGTTCACAAAATATCATACGATAACTCAATGTGACAAAACAAAGGAAGAAAGGATCAAACTAATAAGGTTAAACGTGCGTCGCGTGGAAGTGTTACCTAAAGTGGGAAATGACACCAGTCCGACTTTGAGCAGAACAAAAGCCAAATATCCGATACGACGCGTGGAAGTAAAAACTTTCACCATTGCCGCTGAACTCCGATCTAAGATCGAAGATCATCTGTTCCAAGGACAGTTACCCAAACGTTTATTCATTGGTATCGTCAGCGATGCAGCCCTCAACGGTACCTACAATCTAAATCCTTTCGTTTTTAAGCACTGCAATGTATCCAAAATCGAAGTCAGTTGCGATGGCAAAACTTTGTGTACCCGGCCTTCGAACCCAACTTTGCCCAGAAGAATTACTTGAGGTCGTACTTGTCGCTGTACGAAGCCACAGGACAGTTAGGAACCAACACCAGTCACGGTATTTCCTACACCGATTATGCAGGAGGTTACATTTTGTGGGGTTTTGATTTCACTCCAGACCAAGGCAGCGACGAGGGACATTTCCACCTTATAAAATCTGGGCAACTGAGTGTGGAACTTCAGTTTGCAGCAACTTTTGACAACACGGTGAATGCCATTCTCTATGTGAATTCGATAATATCATAGAAGTCAACAGTTTGAGAGAAGTCATTCTAGACTATTAAACACTATGGAAAACTCTTTCCCCCCTTTGAATAGTGGAGAATCAATGGAAATGGAATGGGAATTTACAGGGAAAGCAAACCCCCAAGACCAAAAAGAAGAAGTAGTGATCATGCAGTCCAGATGGCCAGAACATGAACAACAGTTAGTCACCTGTTTTACCAAACACTTGGAGGATAAAATGAGGGACATGATTAAGAAAGATTGTTATGGATGTCAAATCGATCATCCCAGTCAAAGTTCAACATGATAAATGTATGATGATGAGTCAAGAAGAAAAATTGGACGATTATCTGAACAAAGCTTGGAGTCTCATCTCAGAAGAAGCCATGTTACTTCAGTGGTATAAAGACTTACGTGATCATACCTCTCCTCCATTGTTTGCTCGAGTTATTGATCGCATCGAAGTTCTCTTGGCCAAGAGTAAGGAGACGAAGCAAACAAACAGTTACTTGACAGACCGTTTCAAGCAAAACGTCTGTATTGAATTAATGACTAATCATCACCTGTGAAGAAAGGAAATAAAACAAGGATACAAAAAATGGATACCTTGGAACTTTATTATCGTTTGAATAGTAGTTCGTACACTGCTTCTTGGAATCCTGTCGAGTGTGCTAAAGATGAAGTACCTCATCACAAACCCCAAGAGAATCAAGCTTATGTCATCAGCACAGATGACAGTCATCTTCCAGGAACTCACTGGGTAGCTGTCTACTTCCCTCAAGAGGGTTGTGTGGAGTATTTTGATTGGTATGGATTACCTCCTTTGGAAGATGATATCATTGACTTTATGAGAAGAAATGCCCAGACGACACGATTCAATAATGTGAAATTACAAGACACAGATTCTATGGTGTGTGGAAAATATTGTGTCTATTCTCTGCATCATGGCAGTCTTGGATATTCTTTAGAACATTTAGTGACTTATTTTGATCGTCATTCGTCTCGAAACGATGACAAAGTAGATCGATAGTGTTTTGTGACCATTATGGCTATATGTTGCCTTTAGCTAGGAAACGTAGTGTACATCAATGGCCCAATGACTTCCAACAGTGGAAATCTCAATTTAATTCACAACGTTTTCAACCAAGTGAAAGATAATGTATTGGTGTTATCGAAGAAAAAAATGTTTGTTATTTGAAAAAAATGATTGTTATTTGAAAACAAATTGTGTTTGGTGAGTTGTTTTGTTATTTGAATAAAAATGTTGTGTTTTGAAACAATGCGTCTGTCGTTTGTTTTACAGTTTTATTAATATAGATGATCTTTGACTTCTTTCTATCCCTCACATCAAACTATCCAAACGTTTCCAAAACCTAAACCGTAGAGGGGTGTTTTCTATCGCGTCCGCGCTTGAACTATATAAGCAGGGGGTAGTCATTGACCAACGTACACATGTCACTTGACATACCTAGTTTACAAAATTTATAGGGAACACACAAAATGTACACTCTGTACTAGACAAAAATTGGAATGTTAGGATGTTAGGAAAAAATATAACTTGAAAGATTGACTCAATTGCACAGGTGGCTTACACAATATCGGTATAGGATGTCCACTAGCAACAACTGGACTCGATTTGATAAGGCTAGGGCGTGCAAGACGAACGACATCAAAGTGAAAGTTCACAGATCCTTTTCCTCCTCCTCCGCTGCCTGACTCCAACACCAGCAAATGACTAGAAGTGGAAACCATTTTTCACTAGTCAGCATTTGGTGCCATTGCACCTCTAGCTCTGCATCCTCCGATTGGTTGATAGGGTTGAGTGCGTGGCTGTTCTATTCCCACTCACCTATGTCTTTCATTCATGTCGATAGCTCCTTATAGGGGTGCAACATGACGACCAAATTAAATAGCATACTATGTATGCATAAACGCCCGTGGGGATGTGTCACCATTCCTTCCTCACGGGAAAATCTAAATCACTACCATATTAATTGGTAGTGTAAAATAGTGAACAAATGACCCTTTGTGGCCGGTATCACTTAAAACCATAATTCATTCATTCAGTCTGGCCATACACCACTTCATAGACATCCGATACAACCACCACTACTATACATACAAGGAGAATTAATCAAATTTGAAAAGGCAGCGAAATTCCTTGGTATGTACTATGATCAACACCTTACATGGAATCAACACATCACCGAATTAATACTTAAATGTAACAGAGATCTGAACCTTTTGAAAAATCTCAAAGGTTTTCAATGGGGAGCTAACCAAAACACCCTAACAACGCATTACAGATCTCTAAATAGATCAAAAATTGATTATGGATGCCAAGTATATGCCTCTGCTAAAGCCACTCTGCTAAACCGCTTGGATAAAGTACAAACCCAAGCGCTCCGCATCTGCACAGGCACCCTAAAATACAACAAAGGAAGAATTATTAATACTAACCGGTGAAATGCTATTAGCTCTAAGAAGAGAAGAACTATTACTCCGATATGCAGCCAGAATATCATACACACAATACAGAACATCCTACACGAGCAATTATAAACAAATGTGATAAAATGTTTAACAAGAAATTAGTACCCGATCCACCATCCGGAAAATTGATCAACGTACTATGTGAAGACTTACAGATAGGAAAATTAAAAAGCAGAACAAATACGTTTTCCCGATCCCACCCCTTGGAAAATCAAACAGACAAACGTCAATACCATAGTAACATCATTCGGATCCAAAGAAGTCAATCCCTTTGAAATTAGATCCCGGATATTGACGTTATTAGAAACTACATACAAAGACTATGTCAAAATATACACAGATGGATCAAAAACACAACATCCAGATAGAACAGCCGCAGCCTTAACCATTCCGGAATATCAAATACAACTAGGAAATAGATTACCAAACCAATGTTCTATTTACACAGCCGAATTTTGGGCAATATCTGAAGCTCTCAAACTAATACAGTAAGAACAATACAAAAATACACTGATAATAAGCGATTCTCTCAGTGTATTAAGAACTTTAGAATTACAACATTCAAATGGAAGAGAAAACCTTCTTAAAGACGAGCTTCTTTTAATACACAACATGACCAACCTCAATCAGAACGAACATCGAATTCTTATGGATCCCATCACATATCAACATTGCCGGAAATGAACAAGCAGACCAAGCATCAAAAAACAAATTCACAGACTCTGAAATCTCAAATATCGACTACAGCGTCCCCGAACTTTACAGTATTATATCAAAACAGATAAACAACAAATGGCAAAGTGAATGGAATGTATGCCCTAGGGGGCGCACACTTCATTTAATCCAAAAAACTGTGAGTCGCAATATCAAAGGACCTATTATTAATAACATACATCATCAAAGTATTATCAACCGAATTAGAACTGGAAAAACATTACTAGCAGGCAGTATGGGACAATATATAACAGCTATGAAAACGAACGGTACAAAATGTCCATACTGCAATTGTGATGAGAATCTACAGCACGTTATCAACACATGCCAAAAATACAAAGTTCACCGTAACAAACTGTAAAACTCCCTCAGAAACACTGGATCGTCAACAACATATCCAGAATTATTATTAGAAAACAACCCCAACCCCAACCAAACCAACGAACTTTTATTAATTTTCTTCATCGAAATTATTAAAATAGGAAAAATTTAATTAAAACCTAACTTAGTTTAACTGAATTTAAAGATATTGTGGGGGTGGGGGGGACAGCATGATGTATCAAAATTATAAAAAGACATCAGTATCAAGCTGAAGCATCATTGTGGAAACTTTCACTCCCACTAATGTGCCTTTGATTTTTTAACCTTTTTTTTATTCATATGAAAAACATAAACAAATAAATCACTATAAAATATATGCACACACTATCTAATATAATCAATCAAACATAAGAAATAACATTATCTCTCTTTAAATCTAATTCAATTTAACTATGTCTGAGGACGTTGGGGGGGGGGGGGGGTCAGCATGATGGAGTAAAAAAAATAAAATTAAACACACTAGATAGCCAATTGGCTAGTTGTATGACACCAGTAATAATCTGAAACATCATTGTGGAAACTCTCATCCTCACTATTGTGCTTAGGCTTTTAAAAGTAATACAAATTTCAAAAGTTATTCATATGAATAACAAGAACTAATAAATCACTATCAAGTATATGCACACACTATCTACTCAAAACAATCAAATATACGAAATAACATTATCTCTCTTTAAATTTAATTCAATCTAACTGAGTCTGAGTGCATTGGGGGTGGGGTGGGGGGACAGCATGATGGAGTAAAAAATTAAAATAAAACACACTGGATAGCCATTTGGCTAGTTGTATGACACCAGTAATAATCTGAAACATCATTGTGGAAACTCTCACTCTCACTAGTGTACTTAGACTTTTTAAAAAGAAATTAAAAATTTCAAAAATTATTTATATGAAAAAAACAAAAACAAATAAATCAATATCAATATGTGCACACACTATCTACTCTATTACTTTCCTAATTACTACTTTCCTGCTTTCCTTCAACTAATGGCATAGTATAATTTATATTTAGTTAACTTATATTAAACCTACTGGCTTATAATGGTCTAATCAGCACTTATTTCCGCAAACAGGCTCCAGGAATCATACTGGAGATACCTGGGTTGAGTCGACACAAATAAACAGCCCGGTTTATATCTGTGTGATTCTCAATCAAAAGAAATAACCATGTTGATTAACCAATTTTTTTTCGCACTAGAGCGGAGTAAAATTTAATTAAGATTGATATAGATCCCCAAATTAGATTTATAAGGTGGCTTAATCCCATCAGGACCCACTACACAATGCGGTAATTAAATAGTTATATGAATAGGTTTATGATAGATCCCAAACATTAGATCTATAAGGTGGCTTAATCCCAGAGCTATCAGGCCCAACCGCACAATGCGGTCACTCAAAATTATAATAATAGGATTTACTCAGGACCCCAAATTACATGTATAAGGTGGCTTAATTCCCAGAGCCATCAGGGCCAGCCGAACAATGCGGCAACTAAATAGTTAAGTAAAATAGGGAACCAAAACAATAATTATATGAGGTGGCTTACTCCCGGTCATCTGGGACTTTTAAATAAGTTTTATTAACCATGCCATCTCCATCTTTTTCTAATTAAGCAGCACAAATGATCATATGATAAATTCCAAATTTTGTTTAAGTACGTCAAGAAGAAACTGTGACGCTTGCGCCACCCTTTCCGGACCAACTGAGCCGCCTTTTCCTCTGCCGATATGTAACACCGCTATCAGCATTAACGAATGTGTGTATCTAATCCCATTCGTTGGAACAATAATCATATCCCGTGAGGCAGAAATGTCTCGAAATCGGATAATTCGAATATCACCAAACGGTGCATTAAAGCGTAGGGAGATGTGGCACCTTACCATCTCCCTAAAAACAATTAAATATCCCCCAACGGGGACTTAACTAGTCGTACATGCCCAAATGGGCGAAAACGACTTGAATTTAACTAGTAGTAGTAGCAGTCTGGCTGCTTTCCCGTGTGTGTGGATGGTAGATGGTTTAGCAATTAAATTTGTTAAGGACCTGCAACATGTACACTATGCACTAGAAATATTTATTGATAGGAAAGATGAAAAATTCTATACTATATGGATTTTATATAATTGCACAGGTGGCTTTATATTATTGGTATTTGTATTGGTGTTTTTGGTATTGGTACATTATTAAACAATTAATTATTAGCAATTAAATTTGTTAATACATTATTGGTATTTTTTCTGTCCATAGTAAAACTGAACTAGATTAGAAATAAGGGCGTTTCAAGCGTAAACAATGGCAACATCCAGGAGTGTGGAGAAACAGAAATAGGCTAACCTGATTATCGACGAAAACATGGCTGATCCATAGGACTTTATCTACTTTTACGTAACACGGGTTCTGATTAGATGTTGGAAATCTTGATTTCAAGCTCGGCCTATTCTCACACTGATGTAAAGTACAACTAAACTATTTGGCAATTAACTAATTACACAAATAATTAATACTTCATTTTAGAAGTAATAAGATATCAAACCGATTGGATTATGTCTTTATCTAGAGTGAAACTATTTGACAAACTAGCTTTCCTAAACCGGGTGCCTTCCTGCTCTGCCGTGACCCGACATGTTACTCTAAGGAGAGACTGGCATTTAACGCGGGTGCCGGGGAGACTGCGACAACACAGCCTAGTGTAATCAAAGTCACCTTTGGTCCCGACCAATCAAATAGCCCGACCCTCGGGCATTAATTGGTCGCGAAAGCACATAGTTGCGCATTCGACCTTAATTCATATTAAAAAAAAAGTCTGGCTACCTACCGTTGGCACATCGACCTAAAGAAGATGAGCAGACTCAACAAACTGAGGGAGCTTCAAATGCACCTGGAGAATGCTAGACGTCAGGAGAGAAGAAAGAAAGAAGAGGAGGAGAAGAGAAGACCCATCCTGCCTCACCGCATGATGGCTAAAGCCTGTCGGGTGAAATATGAGGTGAGGATGCCTTCACCATCAGAAGCAGCTCGTCAACCACAGGCACAACCCTAGCCGCAACAACCATAGCCTCAGCCGCAACAACCACAACTTCATCCACGGTTGCGGAATTGAGGAAGACATCAAGAGACTTTCACTATCCCTCAAACGGACGATTGGGATAGTGAAGCCACTCAAGCTACTTCTGCACTCCCAATCACAAGAGTTAATTGGGAGAACGATTGGAGTAGAAAATGTGTGTGTGGGACTAAACCTGGGAGGTGCCAGCATTAGCCAGGTTCATTTTGAAGTTTACAAAAAAACAGCCCTTCTCAGGGTTAACCAAATGTCTAGAAAACAGACTGTTCAAATTGCCAATGGGTATGAGAGATGAGTAGTGTTATTATAAACAGTAACTCTTTTTTAGATGATAGATGGTGTAATTTTGGATAGTAAATGATATAATTTGTTTTGGCTGCTTTCCCATGTGTGTGGATGGTAAATGGTGTGATTTTGGATAGTAAATGATATGGTTTGTTATGGCTGCTTTCCCGTGTGTGTGGATGGTAAATGGTGAGATTTTGGATAGTAAATTATATGGTTTGTTTTGGCTGCTTCCCGTGTGTGTGGATAGTAAATGGTGTGATTTTGGATAGTAAATGATATGGTTCGTTTTGGGTGCTTCTCGTGTGTGTGGATGGTAGATGGTGTGATTTTGTGAATAGCATATAATATGAAAAGTGAGTGTAAGGGATGTTTTACTTCACGTCCGTGTTTACTATATATATATATATATATATATATATATATATATATATATATATATATATATATATATATATATATATATATATATATCATCATCATCATCATCATCATTCATTCATCATCATTCATTCATTCACAAGCCAACTATCAAGAAGAGCAGACGTATCGAGCCACTCTGGACCGAAGCTACCTGTTCCCAAATTGACCAACATCACCACCTCTAACTATCTCCTCCACGTACCACGATCATTCCTTTTCTCTAGCACTGGAGCTAAGGAGGGGTTTTACTTGATTACTAGCACCAGAATTAATCAAGGTTTGTCCCCACAGCGTGTTGGAGATAAAAAAAAGTTTGGATTGTATTCTGTACTACAGCGTCTTATTCCTCCTCCTCTCTACGCATCAGGACCCAGCAGCTAACCAGCCATCCACTACAACCTGCCATACCACCAAAGCAGCCCGCCAAGGAATCCACACCACCAAATCTTAGGAAAGAAGGCACTCAGTAAGTCAATTAGTACTAAACCTTCGGGAATTTATACTCTGTGCTGAACCATTAGATAAACTCAACCTTCATCTTTTAAACCTATTAAAACTGATCATCTTTGCTAACTATCTTCAAACGCTCCAACTCCCTCTAATCTTTATACATTTAATTGAACAATTATTGTTATTCACAAGCGTAGGAATCATACTACAAAAAGCTTGGGTTGCATTCGCAATTAAGTCGGATTCCATCAGACCTCTAATTCGAATCTTGCGATCGTCAACAATAATTCAATTCAATTAAATATATATCCTCAACCCCACTAACATACAGCAAATTAGCATACCACATCAAGCTGGAAATTATCATTAAATTATTTGAACATTTTACTCAAATCTAAAACTCAAAATGGCCGACCAAATCAAAAATCCTAACAAAGGAAAAATGGCGACATTGGCAGTTAACCAAAACAAAATGGCCGCCAAAACAAACAAACACGCCATGCAACAAAGAAACGGACAGGCCACACGTAGAAATAATGCACATAAAAAAGTGCAACAACAACCCAACAAGCAAATTACTTCAGCAACAAAAACTAATGATAGGAAATCCCGAATTTATTCAACCCCTGAGCTGAAACAACTCAAAAAGGAAGCGGAAAAACTAGACCCGCTCTCACCAATAAATTTTAATCTTCATAACGAAACACTACAAAATGAAGACTTGGACGCCACTTTGGTTATCGGAGAATCCACAATAAATAGTTCCAATAGTTCCACCCCATTAGCACAACCAACTAGAAAACAAATGGGACCCCAAATCTTAAATTCGGCGGACGTGGTTGAAAACACCACCACACGAGCATCTAAAAACAACCCTATGATTTCGGAGGACGTGGATGAAAACACTACCACCCGAACATCTAAAAACAACCCTACGATTTTGGCGGACGTGGTTGAAAACACTACCACCCGAACATCTAAAAACAACCATAAGACTATGTTAATCAGGTTTTCATTTCCAGTACTTGTCATCAGTCGTCATCGTCAGCGATACAAGTCGGACGTTCACATCATCTCCACAATCATCATACGTTTCATGATTTGAGTATGCCACCAGCAAGACCTTCACCACCACCTCCAACGTAAAGGAACCTACGCATAATATTACCTTCACATCGCCTTTGTCTACCAGTCTACGAGTCAGCAAGCAAGCAAGACGGCCCACATTGCACACCGCAAGCCTTTCCAACCAGCTAACAGTAAGGAATACACTACCACGCATAATCTATCCTTGAGGTAGGAATTTTTTCACTAAGCCTTCGGGCATATAAATCAGTGCTGTTTAAAACTTCTGACTATCTCTCGCTTTAACGTACTAAAATCTAACACTCTACAATTGTCTATTATTTCCGCAAACAGGTCCTAGGCAAAACAAACTAGGAAATACCTGGATTGAATCCGCACAAGAAATCTAACTAGATCTCCACTGTGCGATTTTCAATTGAACGAAATAAAGCTACCAATTGACCTTCTACTACCTTTTTAACATACATCCATTTCCAAAACTTCTAACACTCCCTGGCTAAACATACTAACCGGACTCACACCCTCACCCCAAACATGGATAGGCAAGCTACTTTGAAATCGGCTATTTCCAAAAGAAATAGACAACCGTGGCAAACCACAAAACGTAAGAAGATAGAAGCCAAAATGGCCGCCATGCAACATATTGGCATGAATAGCATTAATAACAACGTCATATCGCCAATTTACATAGGGAGCTTACCTATAGGACCTTCAGACATACACAGGGAATTGAGCGAGACCAATTTAAATTGCTCCACGATAGGGTACAACTGTAACACAATAAGTTCACCCATTCTCACCTCCTCCCCTGATCTAATCAGACAACAAGCGGCATTTCTGTCGCCAAACTCTCCAATACAATTTCAAATACCAGGCGAAAAGTTGGGGGAAGTAGCGATGGACACAACACTACCCTCGAATCACTCGTATTTGGAAAAGTACTGCCAAATTAGGGATCACAACATTAATCCACCCCATTATCTACAGTTAGCTCAATCACCAGTTAAAAAACCGTTTGGACCGATTATCATTAACACAACTTACAGTACTTCGGGTCTAGGACTAGGGCAGTACGATTTAACAGTAAATGTTGTAAATGAATCACAGTCCGACCTAACCAACCAAAACTCAGGACACAACCTACCATCGGCCCCAAATCAGAACCCTACAAGCCCCAAAACTGCTGCAACCAACCAAAAGCAGGGTACTTTACCCAATAGCACAACAAATGTAACCCAAATCTCCAAAAACAACAAAGACCAGCCAACCAACCAGAACATCGCTACTAAAAAGGTTTCGGAACCTACACGTAATCATAAACAACCCGACGAACCAACTACCAATCAAAAACAGGCTACTAAACCTGCTGCGCCTGCACAACTCACTAACCAAAAAACCAAACGCAATCAGCAAAACCAAAGCAATGAATCCATGCTAGGTTGGAACATCAGGCAAACTCCGGATTCAATTAAAAATCAAGCAGGCAAGATAGAACAAAAACAACAGGTTCATAAGACAAATAACAAGCAGGGTAAAATAAACAGCAGTCAAACACCCGGCCCCTCCAAACCCCTCACTGCTGCGGACTTAATTTACGACAGCCCCAAAGGCGGTAAACCACAACCAGTCACCACCACCATCACTACCAAAAGACAAATAAACCTGTGGGATGGCCAGGGCAAAGGTAAACAACCCATGTACACTAAAAAAGACACATCAAAAACGCCTGTTAAAACAGCTCCCCTAGCGACGGAAAAAATCTAACCCAAAATATCAATACCACCCTATGACACACACCATCTACATAACCAGCCACTCATCTCAACTACTCAACCTTAGTTTAAACAGCATCACCAACGCACTGCTCAAAGTCCACGGGGGTGAATTTAAAGTCGTAAGACCCAACACAAACTATATCATTGTTCGATGTAGTACACAGGCCCAAATAGCGAAATACCTAGAAATTGAAATACTATGCAACGTAAAAGTTAAGGTCACATTACATAGGCAAGTTGGGGAGAAAACTCTAAACCCCACCCACACCACCGGGTTACAAGGTAATACAAATCTAAATACCACCGACAAGGCGCAGATTAACAACCGAAAATCAGACAAATTAGACACCGCTTGCCATAACAGCAACAACGGCAACCAAAGAACCAGTACCCAGCCTAAAGTGACATTCAAAAAAGTAATAAAACTACCAAGAAACTGCATACACATGGATAACACTACTCTAACCGAATACATCAAATTAGGTGGCACACACATCACCAAGGCATATAAGCTCAAATCAAACAACAGTGAAAACCACTTAGCTGTCCTTGAATCTGCAACACCACTGCAACCCCTGATCCGGCTCAGTCCTTCAGGACCATGGCTCAGACTCGAGCCCTATGTTAACAAACTCAGATTCTGCACCAACTGTCAGCACTGGGGACACTTTGCCTCCAGTTGCAGATACGAAACAGTCTGTAGGCAGTGCGGGGGGTACCATAAGGGGGAGTGTAGGAGAAACCCTAAATGTGCCAACTGCCGGGGACCGCACTTAGCCAAGTCCCAGGAGTGTCCCTTCATGATAAAAGAATACAACACAATAGAAATCATGAATGCACAAAACATCCCCTACCACCTGGCACCTACCTCCAAACTCAACCACTTAGTAGGGAGAGGGGAAGGGGGAGGGAAAACCAACAAACAGGCCAATACGTCCAAAACAGACAAAAGCACGCAAACAACCCTACACCCACCTGATAAACGAACATAAACCAACTTACCCAAATTAGATGATTATCTAGAGACAGCTCTAAACGACATAAAACAAAGCATAATTAACAACAACCTCATTAGTATACAACAACTCAAACTAATTGAAACACAAATAAAAGAACTAAAACAAAACTAAAACAAAAACAGCAGGAGCTATCAACATATTAACGACCGAAATCACTATGAACCACAGGGGAAGCAACATTACAATATGGCAGTGGAATGCCAGAGGATTGCTGGGAAACATAAACGAACTAAAAATCAAAATACAAAATTCAATAAACAAACCTAACATCCTCTGCATCCAGGAGACGAAACTATCAGACAAAACCAAGCGATTACCTACCATACCCGGTTACGCCCCAGGGCAATTTCAACACAGAACAAATGGACAAGGAGGGGGATTAGTCATATACACAAATGAGCGGCTCCCCAACACCACACCAGTTAATCAAACCATCAACAATAACCATACCGAGATGCAGTCCATCATAATCGATATTGGTAACACATCAATTCAAATAGTTAATTTCTATGACCCAGGGGGAAATAGTGCCGAAATTAACTTAGACACATATAGGCACATCAACACCTTAAGACGGGTTGAGCGGATAGTCATATGTGGCGACTTTAATGCACACAATGCAAAATGGGGAGACGATAGAACGGACAAAAGAGGCAGGTTGGTAGAAAACTGGGTAGTCGAATCCAACTTGACCATATTAAACGATGGCGCTAAGGCACGACTAAATCCTATCGACGGTAGCATGACCTCCATCGATCTCACCATGTGCACCCCAGCATTAGCTCAGGTGACCAGTTGGCGAGTGGACCAAGCTGACCCCATGGGCAGCGATCACTTCCCTGTAATAACTACGCTACAGATGACAGTCCAATATAACCCACTAAACTTAAACCCAAAATGGAATTACAAAAAAGCAGATTGACTCACTTTCCAAACACAACTAGCCTCAATTGACGTAACAAACATGGAGGGGGAAAACGTAGAGAAACATTACGACCAGCTAATTAACACAATCAGGACAGCAGCAACCGACAACATACCCAAAACCAAACGTAAAATAAATAAGCAACCCATACCTTGGTGGAACGACCATTGCAAAGAGGCACACAAGGCCAAAAAAACAGCACTCTGTAGATTTAGGAAAACTAAGAACTCAAGTGATTTCCAAACATATAAAAATAAAGAAAAGCACTTAAAAACAGTAATTAAACAAGCCAAAGAACAAACCTGGCGTGATTACTGCTCTTCTATCGACATTAAAACCAGTTCAAAACAAGTCTGGGACAAGATCAAACAAATTCGAGGGAAAACTAGCAACACAATCCCTAAACTCTCAGGGGCCATCTCTAACGAACAAAAGGTAGCAAAACTAGCTCAGCATTTTTCTGACATGAGCAGCAACACAAACCATACAATTGAATTTCAAAATCATCGGCACTTAGCCGAAAATAAAACAAAATTCTTTATAGACCAAGGCCCCACCGACACACCACTAAACAAGGAAATCACAGAATACGAATGGGATACAGCCCTAAACTCTAAAACTGAGACTTCACCAGGTGAAGACCAAATAGGCTACACTATCTACAAACATATCCCACCCAACATTAAAAAATCGGTATTAAACTTGCTAAACAAAATATGGACTACAGGACAACTCCCACATAAATGGAAAACCGCAATAGTGGTCCCGATTCTAAAGCAGGGCAAGGACCCCAATATTATTAACTCTTATAGACCAATCTCCCTCACCAACAATATATGCAAACTTATGGAAACCATACTGGTAAACAGGCTAAAATATCACCTTGAGAGCAACCAGCGCCTATCGCACAATCAATGTGGTTTCAGAAACAACAGATCCACCATGGATCAACTAATTCGGTTAGAAACCGCCATTAAAAATGCCTTTCACGCTAAGAAAAAGGCCGACAGAAACTTAGTAGCGGTTTTTCTTGACCTTGAAAAAGCTTTTGACCTCGTCTGGACAAAAGGCCTCATAGCCAAACTAAACCACTATGGCATCACCGGACGTATGTTCAAATTTATTGAAAACTTCCTTACGGACAGGAAAATTATAACCAGAATAGGGGACACCCATTCAGAGCCACACACCCTGGAAAATGGCACTCCACAGGGCAGTGTACTCAGTCCCACGATATTCAATATCATGATTAACGACCTTGACAAAAACCTAACCTCGAACCTAATGGAGATCTCACAATTTGCTGATGACAGTGGCCTATGGAGAGCAGGCAACCCCTCCCACCACAAAATCATTATGGATATACAAAAGAGCCTGGATAACATAGGGAATTGGGCTAATAAGTGGGGGTTTAAATTGTCCAACGAGAAAACTGTTGCGGTTCTCTTCTCCCCAATTAGGAAAAAACATACAGAATACCCCAAGCTAACAATTCAGAGTAAGGAAATAAAATTTGTACCAGCGGTCAAATTCCTAGGTATGTTTTACGACAGACATCTAAATTGGAGCCATCATATAAATGAATTAGACAAAAGATGCCAAAAAGAGCTTAACCTTCTTAAAAACCTAAAAGGCACCACCTGGGGATCCAACCAGGAAACACTCCTAACCCTGTACAGAGCCTTAATAAGATCCAAATTAGACTATGGGTGTCAGGTATACTACTCAGCCCCCAAAAAACACTTAAAAAAATTAGACAAAATTCAAAGGCAAGCGCTCGCACTATGCACTAACACTTTACCATCCACTTCCCTCGCCGAACTACAAATCTTAACGGGAGAACTCCCTCTACATCTTAGGCGACAGGAACTTATATTGAGGCACGCTGCGAGAATATCAATACATCCAGCAACGCACCCCACCCGTGTTGCCATCAATAACTGTAAAAGAAGCTATGCGTTAGGAAACCCGAAATATATACCGGCGGGTCACATCACACATAAACTAACTGAACAACTCCCTATCAAAGATCTAATAACGGAACAAATCACCTACTACGACTCAGAACCTTGGGACTGTAGTAAAATAAACGTCAACACCACCATAGCACTACAGGGAAACAAGCAAGGGCAAGAACTCGCCCTTAAATCCCAAGTTGTTGAGGAAATTAATCACAAATACGCGCAATACACTAAAATATATACAGATGGCGCAAAAACAGCTAACCCACCACGAACAGCCGCCGCATATGTCATCCCTGAGCTAAATATCCAATTCGGCAAAAGACTACCTAACCACTGTTCCATCTATACGGCAGAATTCTGGGCCATACTAGAAGCGCTAAAATGGGCCCAAACCAACCAAATTGAAAAAACAGTCATAATTAGCGACTCTCTTAGCACTTTGACATCCATTGAAAATAACAACACAGCCTCCAGAGGGAACTTCCTAAGACAAGCAAATAAAATCATTAAAGATATTAACAAAAATAATAAACAAATTGAGTTTATGTGGGTTCTCTCCCATATAAACATCAGAGGTAACGACCTCGCAGATCAAACAGCGAAACAAAAGTTGTCCGAAAACGAACAAATACACCTAGATTACAGTACTCAAGAACTATATGACTTTATTTCAAGTCTAATCGACCAAAAATGGCAAAAAGGGGTGGAATGACTCTACCCAGGGAAGAAGGCTTTTCAATATCATTAACAAAGCCAGGCGAAATCGCAAAAGTCCTCAACTCAAGTCTAAGGAGCAAATAACTATAAATCGGCTATTGACAGGGAAAAAAAATTGGCCAACAGTTTCGGCAAATACCTCGGCCCATTCCCAAATAACCCAAATTGTTATCACTGCAAAGTCCCTGAAGACTTACCACACATTATAAACGACTGCACGAAATTGAGAAAAGAAAGAAAGGAACTAATATTAAAACAGGCGGAAATCGGATCCCCTCATACATACCCGGAAATCTTCCAAAACGCAAACAATAATATCGAAACAACATACCGGAATATCATACAATATCTTAAAGACACAGGCCTTCTCAACAAAATATAACACCAGTAACTAATACAAGAAGGATAACCTATACATACACATACACTTAAAATATACCAAACAAACCCATCCCCCACCCCAATAATATCATCTCTCATAACATATGGCCTCTGCTTGACTAACAACATCTTCTCTCTTTTCCCTCCCTACTCCCACTTATTGGAACCAGGGGAAAAATATATATATATATATATATATATATATATATATATATATATATATATATATATATATATATATATATATATATATATATATATATATTTATATATATCACACACAACAATAACAACAACAAACAAACGCAAACAACAACAACAACAACAATAAACAAACAACAACACACATCAACAAACAAGAACAACAAAAACAATAACAACCAACAAAACAATACAATCAACAACAACAAACAACATTTTTATATATATAAAAAAAACCAAAAAAAACCTGGTTCCATTCTCGACCTTCTAATTAAACAGCACTGATCATTCAAAATTAAAATATACGGCGATGTCTAGACCTAGCCTGGAGTCAAGTAGCACCGACCTATGACATCAGAAACGTCAGAAGCATCCTCCATACAAGAACCAGCCCAGACGGCCAAGAACCAACATAGACGGCCAGAATTTCAGTAGTGTTCCATGATCACATTAATGCCCTGGGACGTGGCACAATTCCGTCCCAGGGGATAATCCAAGAAGTGTGCGGTGCACACATTAACCGGTGGTACATGTACCAAGGTACGAACACCACCAAAAACCCAAGAGAACAGAACAGAACGGACTATGTTAAACATTAATAAACCTAATAACATTACAACGGCGGACGCAATCGAAAACACTCCTTCCCAAACTCAAACCAGGAGGAAATCGTATGCGCAAGTCGTTCAAACAAAATATCACAGTAGCCAAAGGCCAGGACCATCCAAAAACCCAACAGAGGAAGACTTAATCTACCCCTCCTCGAAAAAGAGGACCCCGACCTCCAACCCAATCTTAGTCCCTAACACCTGGGACGGAAAAGGAAAGGGAAAGGGGCCCTCCAAAAAGGGGAGGAAAACCATTAGTATCGAAATCCCTGAACAAGCAAATCAAACCAACAACCCGCCACCCCTACAAAAGAAAGCGGCAACCATAGGGCCAAAACCAAAATATCATAGGCCTGAACTAACTCTCTACGTTCAAAGCAAATCCAACAAATTTTTAAATCTATCCACAAATAGTCTAGTAGGGGCACTAACAAGGGTACACCAAGGTCCCTGCAAAATCATAAGACCCAATAAAAATTATATCATCCTACACTGTAGCACCAGCAACCAAGTAGCTAAATTCCTTGAAATAGATAACATAGGTGGGATACCAGTCAAAGTAACGAAACCATACAAACTTACCAACCCACAAGAGAGCACTGCCATTGCAGATAAAAATCAAAGCAAGGAAAAATCCATACACACCCCCAAAATACCGCAACCAACCAAATTTAAAGCGGCAGTAAAACTAACAGGGAAAATGTCACTCTGGGACACTAACAAATTAAACGAAGAACTCAAAAAGGGGGGAAATAATATCATTAAATTATATCAAATAGGAAACAGGGCACCCAAATGCACAATAACGGTAATAGAGTCTGAAACACCACTACCGGAACTCATTCAAATAGGCTCGGCCGGATCTAGGTATAGAGCAGAACCATACAAAAACAAACCTAGATTCTGCTCCAAATGCAAACACTGGGGCCACTTTACAAATAAATGTAAAAAACAAAACAAATGTAACAACTGCGGAGGGGAACATAAGGGAAAATGCCGCAGGGTTAATCCTAAATGTGCTCAATGCAAAGGAACCCACTTACCAAAATCCCCAATATGCCCCGCAACAATCAGGGAAAAACAAATTATAGAAACAATGGAAAACAATCAGGTAGATTATAAAACAGCTAGGAAAAAACGCAACCTAAATGAAACAAATAGGCAAGACCGTCCAAACGAAAGTAGTACAGGGAATGAAATCACTATCGAGGTAATTAAGGTAGTAAAATCCATAGAAACTCTCATGGATAAAATCAAGCAAAACACTATCAGCAACACCCAAGGATTACAAAACGCTCTTAGAAAGACCAAAAACCAAATCAAAACACTAATTATAACAAATGACCCCATTAGTCATGGCTGACACAACTAATGGAAATGTTTCAATATGGCAATGGAATGCTAGAGGACTATACAATAACTTGAATGAACTAAAAATAAAATTAATAAATTCCAAAATAAAACCTGATATCCTCTGCATCAAAGAAACAAGGTTAAATAACAAAAACAAAACATTGCCAAATATACAGGGCTACGCCCCAGGATACTTCCAACATCGTAAGGAAGGATCAGGGGGAGGATTACTGTAGTCATGTATGTAAATAACAGCATAACATCAATAGAAATAATACCTATAACAACAGAGGTAATAAGTAATTCACATGTAGAAGTACAGGCATTAAAACTTAAACTCGGAAATAGTGAATTACATGTATTCAACATTTATAACCCATGGACTACCAACCCCCAAAATCAGGAACAAATCTTAAGAACACTAACTACCCTAATCACTAGTGAGCGCACAGTAATATGCGGTGACTTTAATGCCCATAACAAGCTGTGGGGGGGGGGGAATGACGGACAAAAGGGGCAGGTTGATTGAGGCCTGGGCCAATACATCAACCCTAACCATATTAAATGATGGAGCCGGAACCCGACTAAACCCGGTGAACGGCAACCTGTCCGCCATTGATCTCACACTATGCACACCAAGACTGGCACAAGTGGCTGAATGGGAAGTGGATCAATCTGACCCCATGGGCAGTGACCACTTTTTTACAAAAAAGCAGACTGGGAATTATTTCAGGAAACACTAAATAATCAAGATACCACCCAGCTTGAATCAGATGACATTGATCAATATTATGAAAACATTATACAGGTCATTACCAACGCAGCAACACACAGCATTCCAACCAGTACTTTTAAAGCAGTCAAACTAAGTGTTCCATGGTGGAATGACGAAATTAAGCAAACCAAACGAGCAAAAATTAAAGCTCTAACTAAATTCAAAAGATCCAATGTCACCACTTTTTTTCTGGAATACAAAAACCTTGATCAAAAACTGAAACAACTAATTAAACAAGCAAAACTGGAAACTTGGAAAGAATACTGTGGGACCCTAAATCACAAAACAACCAATAAACAAGTATGGGAAAAAATTAGAAGGATTAGAGGCAAAAAAACCACCAATAACCCTAAAATAAGCAACACCTCAAATGATAAAGAACAAACAGACTTATTAGCTCAACATTTTTCTAGCATGAGCAAAAACAGCAGCCATACAAAAGAATTCCAAGCCCACAGAAATAACGAAGAAACAACAAATGACCAAAAATTTAAAGACATGGGGCCTAAAGAATCTCCCTTAAACAACAAAATAACAAAATATGAATGGGACCAGGCACTAAAAACTAAAAAAGAAACTTCACCTGGGGAAGATAAAATAGGATACATCATATATAAGCAATTACCACCCTCCATAGTTAGTGAAATAATAAAGTTCCTAAATAAAATATGGGACACAGGAAAGCTACCTAAAAAATGGAAACATGCGATAGTAATACCCATCCAAAAACCCAATAAAGACAGACATGATATAAACTCCTATAGACCTATATCTCTAACAAATAATATATGCAAAATCATGGAAACCATCATCAACAACAGACTCAAGTCACATCTTACTAAAAACAACTTACTCTCAGAAAACCAATGTGGATTCAGAAACAAGCGCTCCACTGCAGACCAATTAGTAAGACTTGAAACCGCTATCAAACTAGCATTCAACTCCCCCCCCCAAAAAAGCGGCCAGAAACTTAATTGCGGTATTTCTCGATCTCGAGAAAGCATTCGACCTAGTATGGACCAAAGGCCTTATAGCCAAATTAAATGATTATGGCATTACTGGTCGAATGTTTAACTTTATAGAAGACTTCTTAACAAACCGCACAATAACAACTAGAGTAGGGGCAACTTACTCTGAGAAACACTCCCTCGAAAACGGAACTCCACAAGGAAGTGTACTCAGCCCCACTCTCTTTAACATCATGATAAATGACCTTGATAAAAATTTGGCGACTACCAAAGTGGAACTATCCCAATTTGCGGATGACGGTCGCCTATGGAGACCAGGAAACCCCTCCAACCACAAAAATATCTCTGAAATTCAAACCATTCTAAACAATATTGGAAAATGGGCCAACAAATGGGGGTTTAAACTATCACACCAAAAAACGGTAGCTGTACTGTTCACCCCACGTAGAAAAAACATCCAATACCTGAAACTAACCATACAGGATAGGGAAATAAAATTTGTAAAAGTAGTTAAATTTCTGGGTATGCATTATGACCAACACCTAACATGGGCACACCACATTGATGACCTGGTAAAAAGATGTAACCAGGACTTAAATTTAATTAACAGTCTTAAAGGCACACAGTGGGGTGCGAATCAGGAAACCATAATAACACTATATAGGGCCTTAATAAGATCAAAATTAGATTATGGCTGCCAAATATACTCATCAGCCTCGAAAACACAACTCAAAAAATTAGATAGAATCCAACGGATAGCCCTAGTAAAGAGCACTGGAGCTCTTAACACAACCTCGACAGCCGAACTGCATGTAATAACGGGGGAATTGCCCTTAAATCTGAGACGGCAAGAACTCATGTTAAAATATGCAGCGCGACTGTCCACTCACCCTAAAACGCACCCCACGCTCCTGGCCATAAATAAATCCAATGTCCCATATAGGAAAAATCTAAAACTAAAATTACCTATGGGAAAGCAGGTACATCAATTAAAAACAATTTTACCAGTGGACCTATTCCCATTAGAACATAACGTAGTGTACGAACATGAACCTTGGAATAACGTACAACCCAAAGTCAACACCTCCCTAACCAAAAAAGGCAATAAACAAAATCAGGAAAACAACCTCAAAATAGAAGCCTTAGAAATTATCAACTCTCAGTACCACCAATACACTAAAATCTACACGGATGGATCCAAAATTACAAATCCATACAAAACAGCTGCAGCAACGGTCATACCAGAGCATAAAGTTCAAATAGGCAGACGTCTCACAGACTACTGCTCTATTTATACAGCTGAATTCTGGGCCATCCTAAAATCATTAAAATGGATTGAAGAGTTCAAACCCAATAAGACAGTGATTATTAGTGACTCGCTAAGTGTCCTATCTTCAATCCAGACAAACACCACCAAAAGTAGGGAAGAATTTCTCTATCAAATAAATGTCAAACTAAAACAACTAAATAACGAAAATATGTTAGTGGAATTCATGTGGATACCTTCCCACATAGAAATTAAAGGCAATGAAATGGCTGATAAACTAGCCAAAGAAAAACTAAATGAACCAAATTTTGAGCCACTACAATATAGTACATCTGAACTATACAGCATAATTAACACCCAAATAGACAAAGTATGGCAAAATGATTGGGATACAAGTACAACAGGGAGAGTGTTGTACACTACTGTCAAGGAAGTAAATAGGAATAGAAAACCGCCCAAGGGCTCACCTATAGAACAAACAATCATAAATAGGTCAATTATAGGAAAAACCAGGCTGGCAAACAGCCACGGGAAATACATAGGACCCTTTCCTCATAATATTAACTGCTACAATTGTAACACCCCTGAAGATCTCCACCATATCTTCAACAATTGTATTAAAACCAAAAAAGAAAGGGACAAATTTAGATCACAACAGCAAGATATAAAGGCCCCTTATACATATCCAGAAATTATACAAAATACCAACACTAACATATTAGGAGCATACAAAAATGTGTTAGAATTTCTAAAAAACATAGGGAAAATAGAAAATATCTAAAAATAACACCGTAAACATCATAAAAGACCGAAAGAGCCAGGTAGTGTAAGCCCCTAAAATAAATAAATCAAAAATTTAAACCTATGAGGGCAGGAAAGCTAAACAACGATTAGGACCGTGGTGCGGTTGCTGGGTGTAACAATGGATACCTTTGACATGTCGCTTAACGGCCCCTGCTATTTGCGGCAAAGGTCCGTTTGTTGTCACCTGATCGCCGCGCCTCGCGCCTTAGCACGTCCATTAACAACCAACAACATCGGATGGCTAAATATGAGTGTGTGCTGGAACTATTCCCACTCATATATATAAACAGGCCCTACAATCACACAGCAGTAGCTCAATAGTTACTCAGATGTGACGGCCTAATTAAATAGTGAACACATAAACGCCTGCAGGGTGGTGGCTCCATACCCACCCTCAGGATAAATTAAATAACCGTCCTTTGACGGATAAAACAGTGACAAGAGCCTTCGGGACGAATCACTTAAAGCAAATTATTCAGTCATATATATATATATATATATATATATATATATATATATATATATATATATATATATATATATATATATATATATATATATATATATATATATATATATATATATATATCTGTATATCTATCTCTCTCTCTCTCGATATATATATATCTCTCTCTCTCTCTCTCTCTCTCTCTCTCTCTCTATATATATATATATATATATACATATATACTCAAGTGGCTGACATAATGATAACGTGAGAACACCTGGATCAAATACTGATCGCTCAAGGAAACATAACACAAACAAACCGACAAGAAAAAGTGAAAGGAAAGAGAAAAGAAGGATGGAAGAAGGAAAAGGAAAGAAAGAGGGAAGAAGGGAGTAGGAAGAAAGTGGGAAGGAGAAAAGCGAAAAGAAGAGAAAAAGAGGAAGGAAGAAATGAAATAACGCCAAACACACCCCACTCCAACTCTAATTATTATTTTTTTTTTTTTTTTTTTTTTTTTCCCCAGGGTTCTAATTTGGTACGAGAACCCTTTTCGAACAATCTCTTTCTCGAAATCTAACTTGATCAATTTTAACCACTGCTCAAAATTAACAAGCTAAAATAGCTAACAGTGACTACACTCATTTATGTCGCTAAGACATTTTAGCAATTAAATTTGTTAAGGACCTACAACATGTACACTATGTACTAGAAATATTTATTGATAGGAAAGATGAAAAATTCTATGACTATATGGATTTGATATAATTGCACAGTTTGCTTATACATTATTGGTATTTGTTCTGCCTTCCTGCTTTGTCGTGACCCGACATGTTACGCTAAGGAGAGACTGCCATTTAACGCGGGTGCCGGGGAGAATGCGACAACACAGCCTAGTGTAGTCAAAGTTACCTTTGGTCACGACCAATCAAATAGCCCGACCCTCGGGCATTACCTTGTCGCGAAAGCACATAGTTGCGCATGCGACCTTAATTCATATTAAAAAAAATTAGAACCATTCAAAAAAAATATCAAAACCATCAAATAAGTAAATAAACATAAACATAGCCATAGAGTTAATATTTATCAATCAAGGGACCAGAGCATATAATAAAATCGCTAGCTCAAAAGCTGACCCACGTAACAATGCCTTAAAAAAACAGATACAAATAAATATTATAACTACAAAATAAATAAATAATTAACGAGTCCATATCGGTTAAAGGGGCCAGATCGGATTGTAATACTACTAGCTTAGAAAAGCAGAACCAATTAACATTACCCTAAAAGAAATATATAAAATATAATAGAAAAGGGGAAAGGAAGGGAAAGGGGGGGGGATGATATAAACATTGTAATGCGAGGAAAAAGGAAGAAAGGGGAGAAAGGGAAGAAGGAGAAGGGGGAAAGAAAGAGAACATTACACTAAGTAGTGGCACAATGTAGGTACAGTAAAACCAGTCAACCGACAAGTGGCGAGATAAGTGTTTTGAGAACACCGGGATCAAATAGTGATAGCTCAAGGAAAGATAACACCAACAAACCGACAAAAAAGTAAAAGGAATGGGAAAAGAAGGATGGAAGAAGGAAAATGAAAGAAAGAAGGAAGAATGGAGTAGGAAGAAAGTGGGAAAGAGAAAAGGGAAAAGAAGAGAAAAGGAAGAAGGAAGAAATGAAATAACACCAAACACTTTCCACTCCAACTCTAATTATTTTTTTTTTATTTGTTTTTCCCAGGGTTCTAATTTGATGCGAGAACCTTTTTCGAACAATCTCTTTCTCGAAATCTAACTTGATCAATTTTGACCACCGCTCAAAATTAACAAGCTAAAATAGCTAACAAAGACTATACTCATTTACGAGGCTGCCATATAACGCGGGTGCCGGGGAGAATGCGACAACACAGCCTAGTGTAGTCAAAGTTACCTTTGGTCACGACCAATCAAAAAGCCCGACCCTCGGGCATTACCTTGTCGCGAAAGCACATAGTTGCGCATGCGACCTTAATTCATTTAAAAAAAAATTAAAACCATTCCAAAAAAATATCAAAACCATCAAATAAGTAAATAAACATAAACATAGCCATAGAGTTAATATTTATCAATCAAGGGACCAGAGCATATAATAAAATCGCTAGCTCAAAAGCTGACCCACGTAACAATGCCTTAAAAAACAGATACAAATAAATATTATAACTACAAAATAAATAAATAATTAACGAGTCCATATCGGTTAAAGGGGCCAGATCGGATTGTAATACTGCTAGCTTAGAAAAGCAGAACCAATTAACATTACCCTAAAAGAAATATATAAAATATAATAGAAAAGGGGAAAGGAAGGGAAAGGGGGGGGGATAATATAAACATTGTAATGCGAGGAAAAAGGAAGAAAGGGGAGAAAGGGAAGAAGGAGAAGGGGGAAAGAAAGAGAACATTACACTAAGTAGTGGCACAATGTAGGTACAGTAAAACCAGTCAACCGACAAGTGGCGAGATAAGTGTTTTGAGAACACCGGGATCAAATAGTGATAGCTCAAGGAAGCATAACACCAACAAACCGACAAAAAAGTAAAAGGAATGGGAATAGAAGGATGGAAGAAGGAAAATGAAAGAAAGAAGGAAGAATGGAGTAGGAAGAAAGTGGGAAAGAGAAAAGGGAAAAGAAGAGAAAAGGAAGAAGGAAGAAATGAAATAACACCAACCACTTTCCACTCCAACTCTAATTATTTTATTTTTTTTTTATTTGTTTTTCCCAGGGTTCTAATTTGATGTGAGAACCCTTTTCGAACAATATCTTTCTCGAAATCTAACTTGATCAATTTTGACCACCGCTCAAAATTAACAAGCTAAAATAGCTAACAAAGACTATACTCATTTACGAGGCTGCCATATAACGCGGGTGCCGGGGAGAATGCGACAACACAGGCTAGTGTAGTCAAATGTTACCTTTGGTCCCGACCGATCAAATAGCCCGACCCTCGGGCATTAACTGGTCGCGAAAGCACATAGTTGCGCATGCGACCTTAATTCATATTAAAAAAAATTAGAACCGTTCCACGGAATAACCATAGAAGATGGTGAAAGCATCAACTATTTTGAACAATTTAAGACACAGCTATTTCTGGATATTAGACGTGGATTAGGTAGATTATGTCGAAAACGTCAAGTGCTTTGTGGATAATATCTTGACAGTGGCCCCATGTCTAAAATGGTTTGGACCAGCTCAAGAAATCTGAAGAACTGATGAGAAAGGAGCTATTAGAAGAAGTGAAGAAGATAAAAGATAAATGGAGTAGGGAGAGAAAGGAGAGAAAGGAAAATGAAAACAAACAAAAGAAAGAGGAATTTGAAATATTAAATAACAATTGGATAAAGATACAAGAGAAGTTTAGAGCTATGGGACATCCTGACTGGATTCCCGAGGACAAAAGGAAGATGGAAAAGGGAATCATTGTTAAAATCAAAAGCTGGTGTAACAACAGTATAAAATAAAAGAAGAAGTACCCAAAGGCCCTTTTCAGGGCCACTCACATACCTCGAAAAGATATTTGCTTTCGTTGCCTTCATTTTCCCCTTGTCGCTAGACAGTCCCAAATACAAATACAAATAATATTCTCCATGTTCAATTTCCCTTGAGGGTATATAGTTCCACTATGTTCAATTCCCCTTGAGGCTAGATAGTCGCACTATGTTCAATTCCCCTTGAGGCTATATAGACCAACTATGTTAATTCCCCTTGAGGCTATATAGTCTCACTACGTTAAATTCTCCTTGAGGCTATATCGTCCCAAGCTGTTTGAGGCTATATCGTCCCAAGCTGTTTTTGACCGGATTTCCCATTGAGGTTATAAATCTTGAGGCCATATAGTCCCATGTTGTTTTTGACTGGATTTCCCATTGAGGCTATATCGTCCCATATTACTACTTCTTAACCGTCCTTGAAATCTACAAACACTACGTTGGACACGAGATCACCAAGGCTCATGCACTAAGCAGCCAAACCGAAAAATAAAGACGCGAGTAACCCTAGAAACAAACTAGGGAACCTGGAAAAATTACTCAAAGCCCTTTGAGTAATCAAATCACTCCGGAAATAACAACAAGTCAACAAAGAAGATAAAAGTTAAAGTAATAGGGGTACACAAACCACAGCGAATAGATAATGAAGACAATTAGGGAATAAAAATTACCATGTAAAATGCACCAATAAAAAGTTTTTAAAAACAGCCCATAAAATAAGTATATGAACCTACCCTCACTACTATTAATTTCTCTAACTTTCCTCTCAATACAGCCTAATTGACAGTAAATAATAATTACCAAATACATATCAAGTTTTAAAGTCAGAAAGCCAAAAATTAAATATAAGTAGATGGTCTGATATCAAAACTCTGTCGCGAAATCATGGTCCCAATGTAAACAGTCTGAGGTAGTCTAAAAGCCCAAGAATACCAGGCCACGCAGAAAAAGGCTGCAATTAAATGTATCTAACTTTAGGCATATAGACCCCCAACTCAACTATAAGGTCTGGGGCGTATGGGTTGTAGATTCTATTAACTGAAAATTGGAGTTCATCCAATTTAGGTGGGAAAAAGTTTGGATAAAGGGATATCACCGCTGGACCAAAACCGGAGAAAACATCAGGAGAGAAACAACTTCAAAAGAACCCAGGACGAAGGAAAATGCTGTTACGAGGGAACAACCATATGCTGGGACACCATGAGAACAAGATGGCAGCCTGGCATTAGGAGCTACTCAAACAGACAAGAAAAAGCAACACAGAAAAGAATCCAATTGCTTTCATTGCCTGGTTAACAGGGTTCTCATTTGGTACGAGAACTCTCTTCGAACAATCTATTTCACAAAACCTGACTTGATCATTTTTTTGCACACCTTTTAAAATTAACAAGCTATTTTTACCAAACAGTACTATACTTATTTGTGTCGCATAGACGTCTTAGTATTCAATCTTGTTAGGGACTTAATTCATGTACACTTTGTACCAGAAATATTGGAAAGTTAAGATAGTTATACAAATTGTATGAATTCATTGATTTGATTTAATTTCATAGGTGGCTCACACACTATTGATATTTTCCTGTCCATTAGTAATAACTGGACCAGATTTGAATTAAGCACGGAATCACGATGTTGAGGGCTGCACGACATCATTGGACGTAATGGTACCTCTCTTTTATTGCCACAACTCGGTTAACTCCAAAATCGCGGAGATGTGAAACTAATTTCCAATACCTCCACTTGTGCCATCGCACACCATTAGCACACATAATTGGCTGTTAGGGTTGAATGTGTTTTGGGTCTATTCCCACTCACCCAGGGTCCTCCATTTAGGTCGATGGTTACTTAATAGCAACCCCGACCTGACGACCAAATTAAATAGTACTCCTTGAGTACATAAATGCCTGGAGGAAGCGGCACCATTTCTCACCCATAGGGGAAATTAAATATCCAGCTTTGCTGGAAACGTAAAACAGTGCTACATGCCCCTAGTGGGCGAAACAGCACTATAATTCGAATTCATCATCATCATCTAGTAGTTAGTGCGTCCGCCGCGGAAGCGGGAGGTCATGGGTTCGATTTCCGGCCGAGGCATACCAATTACTAACAAATATGGTCTTAACATCTGCATCGCTGGACGCTCAGCATTTACAAATTAGTGTTAGGACAATTGTTAAAGCTACGTTAAAAATCATATCAAACAAACAAATAATCAAACCTCTAGAATATAAATAATGAATCATGCCCAATCATACACTATATGGAAATTGCTGGATATGTAGCACATACTGTCGTGATCAAATAAATTTTTAAAAAAATAATTTCAAAAATGTTAGTTTGTATTATCAAGGCAGTGTTTGTGTTCGCATATTTTACTATGAATTTGTTGATGGTTGTTTCTGAGGGGTATACTATTATCAATGTAAGATTAAAAACATGATTAACATATCCTACGCACTAAATCAATTGATCTTACATTCTTTCAAGATACCATCGTCTTTAAGTAATAACTTTTGAAATTACTGGTAGATGTGAATACAAAGTATTCAAATGCCAACAATTTATATACGATTCTATATCTCTCAATATGAATGAAAAATAAATCAACTTATTTAGTTTTATTTATTTAACGAGCGTGCAGTTAAAAGATGTGTTTAATTTCAATTTATATGGAAAATCATGAGGACGAAACTTACAGTGGGCAATATATAAGAATATTGGAATCTAAACTATTTTCTAAAACTCGAACTAATTTCATAATTGCGATAGAGGTCAAGGACTGAAGGCGGGATGAAGATCCTATTCATTTAAAAAAACGATATTAGTTTTTATTCTTAGATTTCGGTTTATTTATTGTATCCACCACAAGCACTGCATCGGTCCGGATGTGCGTTTTTGGGGGCAATGTGAGAGACTTTCGCAGCAATTCAAGGAAAAGCCCATCAAATCGATGATTATAACTTGAATTCAAATTAACCCACGATTTTATGTCGTGCAGTAGATAATCGGCCCAGTGTTTTATGCTTAAAGCTATCAATGTGTTGTTATCTGAGTTTTATGTGAAGGTAACACGTTATTGTTTCGTTATTAGTATCCAATGCGTTTCCAGACTGATCTATGAGACACATGTTTTGTTCCAAATGAGATCACATTACTCTAATAAATGCAATGATTTGGACTATTTTGTATCCACGATCGCGGAGGCACGTTAATTGCCATGGACTAAGTGAAGTTGCAGGCCGAAGAGACATGGACGATAGAGTCGTTGCGACTAAACTGTTTACGTTGGCGATGTTCACTGGTACATCTCCCTTATGGAATGGGAAGGGTCAAATCGCACACGATAACCCGACGATAACATAATTCTGACGCACAGAATGTTATGTGAGTGGCGATGTGCCTGGTAGTAATCTGGAGCTGTTCTTGTAATAATATAACGGCCTGTCGAGATCACATGAAGTTATGTACACCCCATTTAGAGAACTGATTGTTGTTCGCTGCACGTTGCAAATACTGGTCCAGATATCAGTGTATATCAACACCCTCTCGTACATTTCATGTTGATCCAATGTCATGTTAAGACCGTAAAGCGCGGTCAAACGAAATGAGCTCGAATAAAAAAGCAGTGTTATTATCAGGAAGTATTTAAATTTTGTGTGTGATGACACAATAGACGCTTACCACCTTTTCAGAGTGTCAATGAATCTCTTTTGAAAGGCGAAGCACACGGGTCTTCGTACACAATTTGGTACACAGAAAACTAACCAGAAGCTGACTTAAAACATCAGTGATGTCGTTACCGTTTACGGCACCAATAATACCTGCCTGTTCAGATGCTGTTAGAAATTTGAATTGCTAATTGGACGGAATTTTGTGGTAATGGATGAAAGCGCTCCTATCAGTCATATTTACCTCCTTTTCCGTAAACATTGTTGTTAATAAACCTGTACGGTCAACATGATTAATGTAGATGAATCAGTTTTGTACTCTCTTTTGTTATCATCCACGGCTTCACGCAAATATTTTGTTATTTTTAGCCTGTTATACATCTGCTTTCTGCTGTCGCCATATTGCCATATGTCATGTTTGCAATAATGTTGTATAACTGATGTAAACCCTCGTTAACATTGCATGAACGGTCATCGTGTACAGTAATCATTTTGATGACTAATGGGACACTCTAGTATGTTTTCAACAGGATAGCATTCTACACACCAGGTCTTATAAACAATACTGCGATGATTAATGGATTTAATAATGAATCGCTGCAATCAGTCTCTGTTGTGTAACATTATTCAATCCTGCACTTTCCAGCGACGGCTCATTTAATCTTACAATTTCTGTCACTCCTCTTTCTTTGTGTCTTCCCTGCCCCTGTTCCCAGATATGATAACATCTACGCACTTAATATTTCCTCTTGCATCTCTTTCAACCTAGCTTTAGTTACTTACCCCTCTTCCGCTGCTCGGGTAATCTTTACAGATTGTTTGTATCATTTATGTACTCGTTCTTGAGTTTAGTCCCGTCTTCTTCGGGAGCATAACCATCTCTGTCCATTAATTAATGAGGTAATTACTGTCATGACTGCTGAGTCATCTTTAAGAGATCCTAAATCTGGTCCTGTTTCACATTCTGTATTGTTTCATCCATCTTAGTTAACAATGGTTTAAACAGTTCATGTGGTGTCGCTTGAGCAGAACGCTTTCCAGAGGATTTAAAACGACTGCTGACCAACTTTATCTTAAGGACATTTTGACGTAAGGTTGCTCATTGTTGGATAATATTTTTGAACACGTCATCTCGCTCACACTTGTTACTGATATTTTCAAGCCGTTTCCAAATAAAACAAAATTTCAAGTATAACCAGATGATCATTGGTGCTAGAAGCATAACGAAATCCCTCTATGGAAAGGAGGTATTACATTGTTAGTTTCCAAATACCCTACAAACCGGAAAATTTATCATTTTTTTCCATTATGTGCACACACAGCTTATCAGTGCAATGGGTCGATAGTAGGTAGCATCTTTGCCTGGTTTGGAAACTAATTGCTGCTGCTTATTTCGAAACCATAGGTACCTTATAAGAAAATAATCCATAAATCATTAAAGATTTCCAGAAGAGCTGTTAATCATGGTTCTGGTACGTGTTTCAAAAACTATAGTAATGTATTTCGTCAGGCTCAGTGGATGTATCATGGGCCTTATTGAAAGATTCTATTAATTTAACCAACTTTTTGAGTTACTCATTACAAATTCGAACAAGGTATCCCGAATGGCCGAGTGGTCTAAAAGCTTGAGAAAGCTTGCCAGTAGCTTCTCGTGGGTCGGTGGTTCTGTCTGGGTTTTCCCGGTTTCTTCCTCCACCAATAATACTGGCCACCATGTATAGCCTATCGTGTGCTGAAAATGGCGTTAAACCCTACAACAATAACAACAACAACGAATTCCAATCGTGCCTTGTATCTATTAGTTTAACAGTATGTGAAACATGATCAGCTTTAAAGGCAATTATGTGTCATATTTTTATTATTATTATTATTATTATTATTATTATTATTACTTTTAGTAGTAGTAGTTGTTGTAGTTGTAGTAGCAGTAGTAGTAGTAGTAGTAGTAGTAGTAGTAGTAATGACTCAAGCACGTTTATGCGATCTTCCTACTTTTATCTTTCTTCACCGCACCATCATTACCGTTACGTCTGTTACGACAGCATATTAATAATATTTTTGTGCCTCTCGAATACGAAACATTGGATTGGTGATCCCACAAGTGATGTATCACTTGGTTACCTATTTAATGTGAAATGTGAAATATAGCTGAATCGAGTCAACGTCCAATAGACTGATTGTATTTAGGTTAGCATTAAAAATATATCTAGCAATGAATTCATTAAATTGGAATAGAAAGCATAATAATTTGGCTTATCGACAAATCACTTAGTAAAAGTTTCTTTCGTCATAAAAAATATTCATTAGCTCTAAATAAAATTATTATTGGGAATACGTAAAGAATTGCCTTTCACGTTTCATTTAAAATAATAAAATCAATAATTGGAAAGGATAATAAAGTCAAACTTGATTCGATATTTTAATTTAAAAAAAACACAAAAAGTACATGAATTCAGTAAAGATCTAGGTGTTAAATGAAATTCAGTCTGCTAAAGAGAAGAAACTAAGAAATTAATTGCACACACATTCAATACTTCACAATTGTTTGTTGAAGATATTGTAAATACTTTCCTTTTATTTGTCTTAAGAGTGCATGTCAGTTATCGAAAAGTTTGTTTTTATTCTTCGGGTTCACATCTCTTCCAGGCGTAATTTACTTTAGATACTGTGAAATAGCACCAAGGAGAGCTCGAGGAACGCTTTTGGCATGGGCTATGCGGTGCACAACAATAGTCCCAGTTTCCACTTAAGTCGACATAGCACCAGTAATATCTATCTCCTTTTTTGACGTCGTTAATGTGTACGCCACAAGGATGTGTAAGGAGACATGGTCTTCCTTGGATATCAGTTGTGCGATTATTTCAACAATATTGCCACTGATCTCCAGACTGACACCACAGGTAATTCTGTCCAACATAAGCACACCGAGTAGTACAGCAATAATCCCAGCTGTCACTGTAGTCAGTATAGCACCAGCTATAGTTAGTTTCTTGATGATATCCGCATTCGTCGTTTCCCCGACACTTCGTATTTCCTGCGGTAAACTGGGTGCCTTCTGTTAATGGTAAAGGAAGAATATTCTCCGTTGTGTTAATGTGATCTTCTGTTTGGGCATGCTGTATTGCAACCATTATCACTGATAACACGATTGCCATGTTCATCATCCTTCAGACCTAAAATATAAATAATGTCAACTTTTCTAATTTTTTATTAAAATTATAAATACCTCTATGTGTATTGCATAAGTTATTCTCCCTAACTTACACTTCAACTTTCCATGATAGTGACAGGTGCACTGTATGTATGTATGTATGTATGTATGTGTGTGTGTGTGTGTCTGTGTGTGTGCGCGCGTGATTTTCACTATAAATGTTCAAATGTATGAGACACTTGGTGAACGCGCGAATTGTTAAGCTTATCAACTATTAGAATTATATAAGATTTCAACTATTAGCTAAGTAGTTGATAAATAATGCGTTGGGTAAATTGAGGCTCTTCAGGTTGGTCCAAAGTGTCCAAAGGGCTTTAGTGAAGATTTGCAACGATTTTAATGTGTAATACTTCAAATTCTGAAACAGTGTAGGATGCTTCACAATATAATACACCCATCCAGCATCTGAAGAAATTACAAATGATACCTCGCTCCTGTGTCAGATTGCTAGATAAGGTTACCAAAATGAAAATCATTTATACAGCAACAAAAAAACGCAACTTAAAAGGCCAAACATTTCACAGGCAGAAAAAGAACGTTGAGGAACTGTCAATCTCCACGATAACAACATGAACGACAGCCTACAATTTTAGAGCCTGAAACTATTTTACCTGGAACAAATAATACTGATCCGAACCAACTGGTATACCCTCACCCGCAAAGATTCAGATGATTTAAAACAACATACGCCAGAGCAAGTTGGATGTGGAGCGGAGCGTCGACACAAAGAAGCGCAAGTTTACAATAATGCAACAGAACTATCCTCTTCCAATTCTGAGAACGAAAGTTTAAAATCAATAACTTGCTCCGTCACGAAACAAGAGGTACACAAAGGATGAGGTAAGGAAATCTTGTCAGATGTGGAATTCCTAATGATTGTGCCAAACTGAAATTTGAAAAACCTGTTATGAGACTAAGATGATGTTTAACAGCTAATGACGCATGTATATTTTGAATCAGGGAATACGAGCAGCAACTTCAACAGTTACAGCATGAATTGGTCATGACATTATTAAGAAATGATTTTCAGAGGTTTTAAACTAAAAAACTGTTTAAATTTACAAATCTATGATAAGCGTTTTAAGCAGCTTTCAAACAAAGGTTATTTGTTACTTGCAGATTCTTATAGTTTCAATTTAGTTTATGTATCTCTGTTCCTAAACTGATATGCCTCAAATCGTTTTACGATACATGAACTAACCACGTTATCTTCAGCACTTTACGAGATTTGCCAATAAGAATAATGAATCATATTAAAGTCATAGACTCCGTATACGTTTTGGAAATGTTCATCAAATTTGTCAGTCAGAGGACAATATACATATTTTTGTTTTTAAATGGAAAACTAACCTTCATATATTGTTAACAAGAAAACGCGAACTCGTGTTTAAATAGGGGATCATTTTACGTGCGAGTGCCAATACATGAACGAACCTACAAGCAAAGCATCTTCTACAAAGCTTCGAGTGACTTTAAATTAGGAGTTAGTTTAGAGCGTCAACAAGTGTCAGCGCTATTCAAGTAATTACAACGGATTTACAATGTCCATTTGTTGTAGAATATGTTAGCGCACAGAACTCGTCATCTTTTGAATATAGAGATGACTCAGAGAAATCAGAATTAACATGTTCTTTCATCAAAATTATGCGTACCAAGTAAGAGATAATGATTTCCGATCAGTCTATGAAGAAGTATAATTCTTTTGAGTTTGGTCAGATTGAGATTAGAAATGACAAATTTGAGTCTGAGACTTTGCGAGTCAAGTAATAATCTCGAGCATTACGATCAGAATCTTCCAAAGTTTCGACCTTTTCTCATGAAGAGCTGTACTGACAGTGTTGTGGATATATTTCGTGACCTATTTAACTCATATGAACTGTCACAAATTCGAAAATTTGTTATCATACTTCTTTGCTGTGCATAATTTTTTAAACAGATGCATTCTAACCTCTGGAACATGTGACCTGTCTGCATGGCTCTGAAATTACCGATACCACCTGGCATATCTATGCCCGGTGGTATCAATGTGTAAATGTACAATGTAACAATGTATAAATGTACGTCAATATCTCTAATACGAATTTCTTTCTCCGTTGTGGTATTATCTTCTATTAATTTGTCAACGATTGCATTTCAGAATGGAAATGTTCTATCACACATCTATTTTCCTTTTAAAGACAGTGTATACAAAATTGGTATTTGAATGATCAAGTCTTCATATGGTATTGATAGTATATTCAGATATAAATATTAGGGAAAATGAACACCCGGAAATAACAGACATCCATTCAGTAACTCACATTGTGACCTCAAGATGACACACCGTAAATAGAAACACTATAAAGTTCAACCATTGTAATGGTTTCATAGTTTAAACTGTCGATGATAACATCGAACTTATCTACAAGAAAACATAATTTACTGAATGTCCTATAGTTAAAGCAGAATGTATCATATCTTTCAATTATCGGAGATAATTCCACTTGTTTTACTATACAAGTTATTACTACCATTCTGTTTAAGAGAGCTATGATATATTATCCAAATTGTAAATTGCTGTTCTAATAAAAATTGGCCTACGTATTTTACTTTCTCAATCTCATTGTATGACCGCATTTGCTGTATGTTCGCAATCAATCATTACACAAAATGTTTCATGTTGCATATAACTATTACAGCAATTATTTTATATGTCGATAAGTATTGATCCATGTGTTTTACTTTGCTTTCAGTTATCATCCCAAGTCGGTTTACTTTGACAAAATATATTATCCCACTTGTTTTACTTTGAAATTATATATTAGCTCACATGTTTTACTTTGCGAATAACACTACTTGTTGGACTTTACGAACAAGTATTACTAAACACGTTATATCATGACCAAAATTATTATCCCACTAGTCATTCATTAACCAAATTGTTTGACTTTGTCATGCATTAGTCCACATATCAAGTCATTACACCACTTGTTTTTCTTTGCTAATAATTATTATCCCACGTGTTGTCCTTTGCATCATTTATTTCCCGATTCGTTTAATTTTTCCATTAAACATTACCTCATTTGTGATGCTAAGAGTTTTTACTCTTCAGGTTATACTTTGCCATTAATTATGAACCAACCCGCATTAACTGAATCTGAATATTTATCATTTTTGTTTGGTTTTGGCACTTGTAGCTACATGTGAAATCGGTAACAAATTCCAAACTAAACATAGTTTAAATTTTTGCTCAAATATATTTTCTTCTTGATATCTTAATTACGACAAATGAAAAATAGGTTTGATTATTTTGAGCAATACATTCAGAAATACATGTGTTTTCCTTCCCCACGTTTTATATTCATTTGTCTTTGTATGCCAACCGTCTGAACTTTAAAACACTTAGCATGTCTTCATTGTCACTGTCAACTAGCACGACTGTAATGACAAACTTGTCTACTACGATACATTTGCATGACCACGTTGTCTACTTACATGCTTTTTACCTTTACATTGTCTTCTAATATGTATTGGCATGCCCATGACGTTGACTAACATGCGCTACCACAGTGTCTACTAATATGTCTTTGCATACTCACATTGTCTATTAACACGCCTTTACATGCCAACAGTGTAACGAATATGCATGTGCATGCCCATAATGTATAAGGTATATGTGCATGTCCTATCCACTTACCAATACATGTCAACAGTGTCTTTAAGAATGTGTGTGCCTGCCCAAATCGTCCTTTATATTGCCTTTGCGAGACCACAGTGTATACTAACATATTTTGGCATGCACATATTGTCTACAAACATGTCCACGCAGGCTGATGTATCTATTAACTTAATTACATATGCCCAAATAGCCTACTAACATGCATTTGGATGCCAACAGTCTTGTGACATGCATTCCAAGTTCACATTTGTTTTCGACCGTGCCTTTGGATGCCGATAATGTCTTGTAATATGAATTGGAAGCCCACATCGTCTACAAACATGTTTTGGCACGCGATCATTGTTACTAACATATTTTTGGCATACACACGTTGTTTACTAATATTTTTGTACATTAATTGTATAATACCATGCTTTCACATGTCCAAATTGTCTACTAATATGCATTTCAATGCACACATTTTGTAATATCCTGTTTTTGCATGCATATATCTGCTAAAATGCCTTGTAATGCCCACATTGTAATCAACTGTTTGAAAACATGTTTTTCAGGTAATGCCTGATATTATTTACTTAAATGTAAAGCCTTCACTGCTTTGGGGAAGCCACGTCTTGTAAGTGAAACATTGTTGTCAGTATTCCTTCCCCTGGTTATCACTACCAGGTTTTTCAGATTCTCTGGGAGTTTAGTCGATGACTTGATTCGCAACTGGTCAGAAAATCTCAAACGCATGCGCGACATGACTATTGGTCGTGATAGCAAGGACCCTTCCCCTATCAACTGTGCATTTAATACACAATACATATCATGTTGCAAACGTAGTGCCGGGTCAAAAAAAAAAACACTTCGATTTTCGAAACAGAATTACTTTCTGAACTAAGTGTTAAATTAAAGCTTTATCAACATCCATCTTGCAAGCTAAAGTTTTCATATTTTGTCTGGTTTTTTTTCTCTAAAAACAACATTGAAACGAATATGATTGTCAAGATATAAAATATCACTCTGCATCGATGCCATTTTATATACTGAGGAATTGAAGATCACTCTGCCATCCTAGTAGGTACAACGGCTGCCTCTGATGTGGGTGTAGGAAGATAACCGTAATGATTTCGGTTTTATTAGATAGCACTTTTGACGGTCACACAAATACAATGCTTAATGACGAATGACTTGAATCAGCAATTAATTATACGTATATTTCAACCAAAGAATGAATCATTGAACATAAAGCGTACGGACATAGTTATGAAAGTAAAAATCAATGACCTTACACAGTAGCAGGACAATGCATGAATGTTTCACAGTGATTTCACGTGACGCCCATGTGCTAGACATCAAGTTGCTGACATGTAGCATAACATCCCATGGAGGCACATTATCATGAGAGAATCCTGACCATTCCAAACACTAACATCGTAATGTTGAGCGCCAAACCGGGCAGCTGTTAGTACCATTTTTGTAAGTCTTTGGTATGACTATACCGGGGATCGAACCCACGACCTTCCGCATCCGACGCATTCGCTCTAATAATGCAGATGCTCTAATGTTTCTATGTTGTAACATGCAGCTAGTATTTGTAAAACAATATATTCTGTAGAACATTAAAAGACACAACATTTGACCGCTAGAAGCTAAGTCTTTGAAAATATAAATCAATTAGAACCTTTCTAGAATCAAATATCTCCAGCACGCTCTTCACCATGAGATCACTGCGTTTCATCGTCTTTTTATGAGCGCATTAACAGTTTAGATTATGTACATGTTTGTAGGTATACATCACTACATATATGCATATATACAGACGTGTACCAAAACATCCATCCACCCGTCCTTCCATCCATCCATCTGCCATCCATCCATCCATCCATCCACCCACCCACCCACACACACACACACACACACACACACACACATACATACATACATACATACATACATACATACATACATACATACATACATGCATACATACATACATACATGCTTACATACATGCTTACATTATTCTATCATTCTATTATTGTTGGTATCAATAACTCAGAACGTATGTTCTTATTGCTTTCTTGGCTATTTCACATCTTTATAGCGAAATCACGTGAAATGTAGATTAGAAATCTTCCATTTGCCAATGATTAAAAACGTATGTTCTGATTGTTTTGTTGGCGATTTCAAATCTTTACAGCGAAGTCACGTGAATTGTAGAAATTTTCCATCGGCCAATGACCCATGGGTACATCATCCTTCACTCTTCTTTTATTCGCACCCTTATGACGTCATTGTTAGACTATATATTGCCAATGAAACTAACATGAGACACAATCATTGAAAAGAATTTATGAACATCAATTGAAGAAGGAAGGTAAGAATCTATCTATCTATCTATCTATCTATCTATCTATCTATCTATCTATCTATCTATCTATCTATCTGTCTGTCTGTCTGTCTGTCTGTCTGTCCGTCTGTCCGTCCATCAATCCATCCATCCATCCATCCATCCATCCGTCTGTCTGTCTCTCTGTGTGTGTGTCTGTGTGTGTGATGATGATGGAAATATCACTCATTACTCACACTTCTTTGAGAGGTTCAGTCAATAATGTGAACGACCAAAGACATTTGTTTGATATTTATATACACTTTCGAGAGCCCTGAGTGGCCGGGTGGTCTAAAGCGCTCTCCTTTACGAATCACTGCCATCTCACCTCTGTCTGCATGGTTGGAGTCGCATATTCGGCCATGTGGGTATATGAGGAAGCTTGCCAGTATGTTCTCGCTGATCATTGTTTTGTTTCCGAGGTTTTGTACCTGGGTTCGTCTTCCATCATTATTATTGGCCTAGGCCGATAAATCAGCCATTACATCAACATCGTAACGGGTAAAGGACTGATTTATCGGCCTATATTTACCCGTGAAGCATCTTGTAATGAAATGAAGTTATGTCGTGGTGCAGAAAGACCTTGGTGTGAACCTAATTACCATATAAATAAACCATTAATAGCGCACTGAAAGTTATCGTTAGTTTCTGTTACTCAGTATTGTCTTAGGGAACACATCACTGTCAGGCAGGCTGATCTTGTATAATTCATTATCTGAATATCTTGCTAAACCTTTCATTCTTGAGTCAACGACATTATCATTATGAAATGTTTCAATCTCGTTTTCATCACTCATATATGCAGGACTTCTAAATAAAGCCACAATAACATTATTAACAAAACCATCTCTGATATAAGCCCCATATAGTGAGCTAGCGGCGACGTTTGATACAAGTTCTCATTCTACTTCAATAAATGCTTCAGCAGGTAACAGATATGTACTTGTATCCTGAACTTGTACTTCGATTCTTCTGCGCTGCTTAATTGTCGTGCTTTAGTACAATAAAATGATAATCGCGTATCGATTCATCTTGAGTACTGGCGCATACATGTCATATGATGGATTAGATATACTTTTAAACAATTTATTACAATTTAACACGAAAATCAATTCCTGGAATTAAGTTTGCATTTATATTTCCTTCTGCTTCACTTGCCAACGTTTGATTTGCAGATCGATTTATTATTTTACTAACATATGCAGGCATAAATTCAGTGCTGGGTAATTTTTCTGGCGTTTGTTTCGTCTTATTAATCTGGCCAATATATCTTTAAGTGCTGAAAACGCTTAACCAGCACGTAGTGTGTGTGTCGGGGGGGGGGGGGGGGGCGGACAGACCAACTTTGTATGCGTCTACGAGGCTTCTTCCTCGTAAATACTTAATAGAAAGGTCGATTTGGTAAACTAAGGCTTCCTCCTCGTAATACTTAATAGAAGATTCAACTTGGCAAACTAACGCTTAATCGTAAGGGTCCATTTGGCAAAAAATAAGACGCCAGCGTCGTTGGAACCACGCCCTCTCTGCTGCTATGGGTTAACCGAATATTTTATCAAGTCCGGTACGATATCGCGTCCGAGGATGTGATAAATTTATCGTTACAAATTCGTGTGGGTTTGATTGGGCTTGACTAAAGAAATTTTTAAATTGATTAAAATCCATAGCGCTGCACCAAGTTTGCCAAATATTTCGTAATGTATGGTTCTCAACTACGTTAAACATTCATAAAAAATTGCAGTTATCTCTGATCACTTTTGGTATTTGAGTGTATCGTTGAGTGGCGTATATCACGTCGGTGTTTTTATGTCTGCCTCTGGAAAATAACCTGGCAGGGTTATTTTGATTGTCTAACATCACAGCGTCGTATACGACTAAGTTGTTAATACTTCCATCGATATCATCAATGCTCGGTGCTTCTTCGATATCGGTTATAAACTTAATAACACATTCGTTGACAATCTCTACAGCTCTTTCGTAATCATCATCGTTGTTAATATTTCCATCGATCTGTGGTTTCTCTTTCTCGGTTATAAACTCGCTGGCCGTCTCATTGGCTTTTTCATTGTAATCTTTTAATACCCGGTAGCATCGCTGATCATCTACGTTCGGTGCTACTAAATATAATGTATTCCATTTCATCCATCTGATTATCATACCAATTAACAACTGTGTGTTTTATCTCTCCCTGAAGGTCCAATGATAATCATTCGAATAGAATTTTGTAACATGGCATGATGTTTTACGGGTTCTGGTTCTCGTGTTGATGAATAATCAATTACATTCATATCCATGTAACATAAATATATTATGGATTCATATTGTGTGAAATGTAAGAAGCGTATTGGTACAAACGACTTGACGACGATTACAACTAGCAATAAAAGATCAGCACTTTCTGGTAAGTATGTACAATGTAGTAAAAAAAAATTAGATTTGTTTCCCTTGATAAAATCAAGGATTTAAAAAACAAAAACGTGGAGGTGATATTGCAGGGCAAAATATTCATTAGAAAAACACCTTCCAGGGTATAGTTATTGTGGACCCGGGACCAGACTCGATATCAGACTTGATGATCAAAACCAACCTAGACCCGGTGAAAACCCAATAAATGCTATTGATAAAGCGTGTCATGCTCATGATGTTGCTTATAAAAGCAGCAATCTGCAACATAGACATATCGCACATGTGAAATTAATTCACGCGTTAAATTCTATCGATGATAAATCCTTCAAAGAAAAGTTGGCTTCATTTTTGATAAAATCGGCAATGAAAGGTAAATTAATGTTGGGTGCCGGTAATTAATAACAACATGAAATCTATTTATTATTCGCCAAGAGGATACTGGAGAGGCCTTCGACCATCAGTTAACAGACTAGCCATATGTCATGGAAATTAAATATTAATTGTCAAAAATATCATGAATTATAAATCTTCGTCATTACACGCGTATTGCTGTTACCTTAAAGAGAACATTTTCCACATTTGAGCTGCTCCATATAAAACAAATTTTTAATTTTTTTTTGTTATTTTAATATTTCAATTAAATATACTAATACTATAAACATATCAGACGGTTTTAGATTTCTATTTTCTAACACGTAGAACTTGTTTACTAGTAGTCGATACGTCGTTCCATTGCCTCCATCAACATATACTTATAAGTGCGCAATACTTTGTTTTGGAACAATAATAGCACGTAACTCGACATTCTCATTTTGCAAGACCAAAACCAAAAAGTATACATTTGTCGTAATTATCTTCCTTTTAAACATACATAATAAGACAGACTATATTTACCAATTGTTTTAGAATTTCACAAAATAATACAAAACCTGAAGAGCATTATATAGAGTAATGATAACGTGTTTTGCGTTTTTAACTAAATTATAAAAGTGCATCGTTATTTTTAATTTAATTGAAACAAATAAATGGGTTTGAAAAAAAAATTGTGTTTGTACCAAAGCATGGAAATATCTTAGTCGCGGTGTTACATATATTAGGCTCACAAGGATATGATAAATAAATAGTGTAACCCATTGACTGAGATTTCTTTTCCTGGTACACAACCCAATATTGATTCTCTTACTCTACATGACCAAATTACATATTAAATACGAGATGGCCAAATTAATATCTTTATTATACACAAGATATTGAGACAAAGAACATTATTTACAATTACAATATCTCAGAAAATGTCAAGGATTATGATATTTGTCATGTTGATGGTGTGAGTACTATTCACACAGAACCCTAATCTTGAATAAGTCGTTGATGATTATCCTCAGCATCACCTTACTAGCAATGCTGATGAAACTGATAGTTCTGTAAATTTGGCACAGCTGGAGATATTGTTTTTGGATGTTATAATCAGTGACTGTGTCTACTGTGATGGCCATTTCCTGTCTGCCAGATCCTCTTGCAGATTTTTCTTAGCAGCTCTATCACTGATTCTCCACCATTCTTGATACGTTCTGCTGGGATGTTGTCTACTCCAGCTGCCTTCTCATTCTTCAGTGTTCTTATGCTGACCTCACCTCTTCTTTGAGAATGGGGAAATCATCATCATGGGATGTTGTCTACTCCAGCTGCCTTCTCATTCTTCAGTGTTCTTATGCTGACCTCACCTCTTCTTTGAGAATGGGGAAATCATCATCATTTGTGGAGTTTGGAACTTCAACAACCTCTGGGGCTCCTGTTAACGGATGGTTGTAGAGTTATTTACAATACTCAGTCCATCATTCTGCAATGTCACTTGCTTCTGCCTCACTTTAAATTGCCACATTGCAGACATCGTAGCAATATGACTAACACAGTGTTAACTCTTTATCAAAAATCCTATCCAAATAAACAAACAAACAAGAGATATAAATTATTCCATATGTTCAAATGACAAATTTAAATTTTCCATATGTTCAAATAACAAATTTAAAGATATGGATGATGATCAATTAGCTAAACATACTGCAGATAATTCAAACCATTCGTCGGATGTGTTGTCAGAATTTCAAAAATTCTTTGAGGATGATTATCGTATGATGACTTTTGAAATTCATAGTGATGAATGTAGTAATTAATAGGGATGATCCAGAGTTTTTGAAGTTTTCTGGAAATGTAAAGCAATTAAAAGCAAAAAATTATCATTCTGGCGCTACTGCAAGTGATATTGCATGACTTGGTGGTAGTAGACTTATTCCCTGCCATAATAATATTCTTTCCGATATAGCACGATTAGACGGTTTTATAGGAGGAGCACGGATAGAAATAATTCTCCGGAATTCATTAACGAAGACGCTTGTTTCAATGTGGTATCATTGATATTGGCGTACACCGTTAATTTTTCGATGAACTTGTTGATGATTATGCTATTGACTAATTGTCACAGCGATTAGATAAAACGAAACCATCCAATGATAATACATGATAACGACACAGATGACCTGTAATTATCAAAGTAAAAAATTCACGATTACCAGTCTACAAAGCAACGTATGGCAATGGTTTCGGTAATGCTATTGTAGACTTATTTGCAAGAATGGCTTCCAAAATAGCACCAATCGCAAAACAATAAATTATCAATGCAAGCTATTAATATCATTGGTATAAACGTTTCAGATGTTAATGGTAATGTTGCCAGTAACGTCTTTACTGCATCCAATGAAACAATAACATGATTAATACGAAGAATCTCAAGCCAGATAAACTGGCAAGGATTTTGATGCTCGCGAAAATGTCAGTAAAATAAAAAGCTAAGCCGCCGATAAAACAAATTAGCAGAATTAATGAATCAAGGATCTAGTAAAGTACAAATAAATATTACTGCAAATTTAATAGCAGGACGTGGTTTGACAAGGTCAGCGAAATCACGATTTAGATCGAGAACTAATTAATAAAATGTTCAAACGTATGTCTGATACAATATTCGGTATGGGTACACATGTTCTCAAAGAAAAATCTGTACGTACTTATTATCAATTGTATTCTTTTCACGCACTGCAACCAAATCAACAGTTATGAATCGACCTTATTACCCGCTCTAACATGTATTGAAGTAGATGAAGAAACTGTGATAAATATTGGAGCTAATACACAATCTATGGAGTATCTGCGAGTTGGTTTTGTTTAAAACAGGACTATGCATTCGTTTAATAGAACAATATATATGTCATTGATGGAAGAGAGATTGAATCGATTCATAGGGATGTCGACGTTGTCACAGCAATAATAGGTTTTCTGAGATATTTTGATGATTATTCAAGATTAGCCGGTCCATCAATGATGTTTACATACATACATACATACATACATACATACATACATACATACATACATACATACATACATACATACATACATACATACATACATACATACATACATACATGTGTAAGTACAATTTGATATAACATGAGACTAATGGACATTATTTATATTTTAGGTCTGAATGATGATGAACATGGCAATCGTGTTAGTGCTTCTTGTTGCAGCACAATATGTCAAAACAGAAGATAACATTAACACAAGGAACAATAGTTCTCATTCATCAGGAACGAAAGACTCCCAGTTTACCGCTGGGCGTACGAAGTGTCGGGGGAACGAAAACTGCGGATATCATCAAGAGACAGACTATAGCTAGTGCTATACCGACTTTAGCGACAGCTGGGATTATTGTTGCACTGGTGATTGCGCATATTATGACCAGAACTTGGAATGTCCTTCTGGAAGTCAGAGTCAATATTGTGGAAGCAGACGCACAAGCGATGTTCAAGGAAGACCATGTCTCACTACATATCCTTGTGGTGTACACAAGAACGACGTAGCAAAAGGAGATAAATTTTATTGGTGCTATGTCGACTTAGTTGGAAACTGGGACTTTTGTTGTGCACCGCATAGCCCATGCCAAAAGCGTTACTCGAGCTCTGCTTGGTGCTATGTCGGAGTATCTACATTAAGCAAATTGTGGAGGAGATGTGAACCAGAAGAAATGACAGAGACATACTCCTAAGAAAACTAAAAGCAAATTAAATACAATATCATAAACATACATTTATGGAGTAATTAGTTTGTATGCGAGTAATTTTCTAGCTCATCCTCTTAGCGGACTATATGAAATCTTTTATCTACTCGTTCAATGAATTCTAGGACTTTAAACATTTATCAGTTACAATATCTAATCTTGATTAAATTTATTATCCATTCATGTTATTGAGTTCTTACTTTAAAAAAAGTTGTCAATAAAAATTCATGCTTTTTTCCAAATAATAACATAATTTAGAGCTAATGTATATTTCGTTTATAAAATAAAATTGAAGCATTAGATTTTGCAAAGGAAAACTATTATGCTTTCTATTTCCGTCTAATTAATTCATTGTTAGATATGGATCTAATGCTACATTAATTGTAATCAGGGTCTATTTCACGTTTCACTCGATTCAGCTTTGTTTCGAAATTCAATTTATGTAGATATCCAAATGACATATTAAGTATGCGATACCCAAACCCATGTATCTTATTCGAGAAGATATGTGGATATTATTAATCTTTCATTGGAACACAATTAATGGCGAGGATAATTACGTGGATAAAGATAAAGCAGGGAAATGACAAAAATGAGTTTGAGTTACCACTATTTTTACTACTACTAATAAAAGTAATACTAACCAATGATGAATCATATTGGTGCTGCTGCTACGGCTACTACTTATGTTACTACTACTACGAACACTACTACTACTACTACAACTAATAATAATAATTATGACTTAATAATGATATTTGCGGATTAGATTTTCCTGATCCAGGACAATAAAAGGCAAAATACATTTCCACATTCTGATTTAAAATGTCTTTGCAATGTGGAAAGTCCTGATTCATTTGACATGACATGACTGAACATTAAAACTGAGCATAAGTCAAGCATGTATACAATTATGTAGCACTCTTTAGTGATGATAACCGAGTGAAAGTAATATAAAGAGGAGTATTGTTGTCTATTGGAAATAGTCTAAATATTATTTATCTGGTGGCTGTATTACTCTTCGCTTTTAATTTGTTTTACCTCTACAGTAACCGCTCTAGAGGCTCTAGTGGTTAGAGCGTCTGCCGCGGAAACGGGAGGTCATGGGATCGATTTCCGACCGAGTCATACCAAAGACTTACAAATATGGTAATAACAGCTGCCTCATTTGGCGCTCAGCATTAAGAGGTTAGTGTTTGAACTGGTCGGCCTGATGTCAGGATAATGTGACTGGGTGGGACATCATGCTACATTCTACTATGAATGTGTTGATGGTTGTTTCTTAGGGGTATAATATTATCAATGTAAGATTAAAAACATGATTAACATATCCTACGCACTAAATCAATTGATCTTACATTCTTTCAAGATACCATCGTCTTTAAGTAATAACTTTTGGAATTACTGGTAGATGTGAATACAAAGTATTCAAATGTCAACAATTTATATACGATTCTATATCTCTCAATATGAATGAAAAATAAATCAACTTATTTATTTTTACTTATTTAACGACTGTGCAGATAAAAGATGTGTTTAAGTGCAATTTATATGGAAAATCATGAGGACGAAACTTACAGTGGGCAATATATAAGAATATAAGAATCTAATCATATTCTAAACCTCGCCCTAACTTCATATTTGCGATAGTGGGCAAGGATTGTAGGCGGGATGGAGTTCCTATTCATTTTTTTAAGAAAATCATTTTGAGTTTGTATTCTTAGTTTTCGGTTTATTCACTGTATCCACCACAAGCACTTCATCGGTCGGGATGTGCGTGTATACTTTCTCAAACGCATGTTCGTGTCTGCTGAACCTCACGCTGTCACTCGCATTACATATATACCTAAAATAGGTATTAGGCGATAACATTCCCCTCTCGGGTGTAGGCCTAGGCGTAGGATTGTGCGAAGGTATCGCAGGCAGCATTGCATGGTCTATGATCCTGCTAACACTATTTGTTTTAATACTGTTTCAGCTGGAGATTGCTCAGTTCTTTACAACTTCAACGATTTTGATGGCAGTGTGAGAGACTTTATATAGTGCAGTAGATGATCGGCCCGTCTTTTATACTGAAATCCATCACTGATTTGTCATCTTCTTTGTGTCTTTCCCATCGAAGACGCACTGAGTTTTACGTGAAGGTAACACGTTATTTGTTCGCTATTGGTATCCGATACGTTTCCGGCCTGATCCATGAGCCACATGTTTTTTCTTGAGCTAGCGAACGAGATCACATTACTGTAATAAATGCAATGATTTGGGCTAATTTGTATCCACGTTAATCGCCATGGAGTAAATGACTTTGCAGGCCGAAGAGATATGAGCAATACAGGAGCTGACGACTAAACTGTTTACGTTGGAGATGTTCGCTGGTACATCTCCATTGTGGATACTATTACCAGATAATCCCGTGCCGGTGCTGAAACAGAGGATGGATCCGATAAATGGGAAGGGTCCATTCGCACACGATAACCCGACGTGTGTTATATGAGATCATTTGACACTATTTGGTACTGGTCTCGCCTTAGCAGAGCACTCTCCAGAACATGTATTAAAACTTCAATGATGTCGTTACCGTTTACGGCACCAACATTACCTGGCTGTTCAGATTCCGTTAGAAATTTGAATCGCTCACTGATCGTGGATGGAGTATTGTGGTAATGGATCAAAGCAAAGCGCTCCTATCAATCATATTTACCTCCTTTTTCGTAAACCTTATTGTTAATAAAACCATCCGGTCTACCTGTTCAAAGTAGATGGATCAGTTTTCTACTCTCTTTCGTTTCCATCCACGACTTCACATGTTATGTGTTGCCTGTTATACATCTGCTTTCTGCTGTCGCCATACTGCCATATGTCATGTTTGTAATAATGTTGTATCACTGATGTAAACCCTGGTTAACATTGCATGAATGGCCATCGTGTACAGTAATCATCTTGATGATTAATGGGACACACTAGTATGTTTTCAACAGGATCGCCATTTACACACCAAATTTTCTAACTACTACTGCGATGATTAATGGGTTAAATAATGAATCGCTGCAATCAGTCTCTGTTGTGTAACATTATTCAATCCTGCACTTTCCAGCGACGGCTCATTTAGTATTTCAATGTCTGACTCTCCTCTTTATTTGTGTCTTTCTTGCTCCTGTTCTCAGATATGATAACTGTACATACTTGATCTTTCCTCTTGCATCTCGTTTAACCTAGCGTTAGTTACTTAGCACTCTTCTGCTCTTGTAACCTTTTCTGCTTGTTTGTATCATTTGTGTACTCTGTTCATGTGTTTAGTCCCATCTTATTCGGGAGCAAAATCATCTATGTCCATTAATTAATGAAGTTATTACAGTCATGACTGCAATGTCATCTTTAAGAGATCCTAAATCTAGTCCTGTTTCACATTCTGTGCTATTTTATACATTTTAGTTAACAATGGTTTAAACAGTTCATGTGGTGTCGCTTGAGCAGAGAGCTGTCCAAATGACCTAAAAGGTCCGCTGGCCCATTTTATCTTTGACGACATTTTAACGTAAGGTGGCTCATTGTTTCATTAAGTATGTTGAACACGTCATCGCGCTCTCCCTTGCTAGTGATATTGTCAAGCCGGTTCAAAATAAAACAAAAACCGCTACAAACGCTTCCTTCTTGATACATACGTCGCGAATAAATTTTACCAGTCTTACCGGATGATCATTGGTGCTACAGGCATAACGAAAGCCTCTTTGGTAAGGAGGTATTAAATTGTTAGTTTCCAAGTACCGTGCAAGCTTGGAAATTGACCATTATTTACATTATTCGCACACAGTTAATCAGTGATTGGATCGGTAGTTGGTAGCATCTGCACTATCCTTACATGGTTTGGAAACTAGTTGCTTTTGCTTATTTCGAAACCTTTGGTACCTTATAAGTAATCGAGAAATCATTACAGTAGACTCATGAGGTAACATCTGCAATTAACACAAAAAGTGACAATTTTATTTCGTGACTCGATTACACACAGGAACTTGTTTAAAAATATATTGATCAATAACACAATGAACAATCTATATCTTGAACTGACTGGTCATGACAATATATCATCTAAAATTCTACATCATCATTCAAACTTCTTGTTTAATTGGAATGCATTTGTTACCGTAATGACGCATAAAAGCATATTCTTTTCCGGTCGATATGCACAGGCAAATATCCTAAATACTTTTTTGTTGATGTCGATTCGAGCCAAATGCGACCTTGGAACGTAACGTTAACATTACGCTGTTTTGTGTGCTATTTGTATTTCTAACCTAGTTGTATTACGTTTGAGTAATATCTCTACGATGTCTATATTTTGGAGGTTTATAGTGAGGTCTAATGTCGGTCCCACCCAGTCACATTATCTTGACTACAGGACGACTAGTCATAACACTAATCTCTTAATGCTGAGAGCATTGCGAGGTCGCAGTTAGTAGCATTATTATAAGTCTTTGGTTTGACTCTACCAGAAATATGAACCCGTGACCTCAAACATCCAAAACTGATGATCTTACAACCTGGAACCTATGCGGTGGTGATGCATATACATTTGGTTACATATTTGAAGAAGATTTTTTAATGTTGGATATGCATGTCCGACCATCCTTGCGTCGATGCAAATAATATTGTGAGATGCATGTTATTGATATGATGATAACAAGAAATGTATAACATACATCAAAATGTAGTTCTCATATTCACTGAACTTTGAATGGATCTGTACTATCATGTAGTAGATATTCTCAGCATAACATACATAACTTATTCAAATAATAAAATGACAACAGCCACACACGTATATGTTTTGTACACATTTTGATATCGAATATTACAACACATACACAAACGTGTGCATACACAGTACGATGTGTTTCACATACACAGTATGATGTGTTTCACATTCACATCATGATGTGTTTCACATACAGATTATCACGTGCTTCACATTACACAGCTGATGCAAATTAATATTTCACGATACAAATGATAATCTTGAGAAATGGGAAAACAATTAAGAAAAACTAAAATGTTTGATTGTGGATAAAAAAAGACTGTCGCACATATATTTTCTGAATTTAAGTCATCTTTAAAACGATTTATGAAAGATATTCTTAACATATGTAAAATATTGAAATGTGCAGAAAGGTCAATATCCGGAACAAACTGTTGCATTTAGTTTTCTAGCAAGAAAGTGATATTTCAAGACATTTCGATTCTTAAACTCAAACTTCATGGTTAAAGTTCCGCTAAACATTTCAAACGAAAATGAAAATATATTGAATTGCTATTGTAGTAATTACATTACAAAGACATGAACAATATTGGCTCCTAACAAGGTTGTTATGTGAAATGGTCATAAACACGGTATATACTAGTATTGCTGCTGAAACCTAAACATGTATTGAAAGGTGTTATGATGAAAAAATATTAATGCGAGTTTGGATAAGTAAGCTTTACATTAAAATAATATTGATCTAAGCCAATCAACATACTGTATAGAAAAATATACACAAAATGTTAATGACCTACCAGTCTTTAAGCATACATGACATAACATAACGTTTGTTATCATACAGTGAAGCCAGCTGATCAATATAATGTAAAGTTGAAAGCTGATATGCTCGGTACTGTTGCCATGTATGTTTTACTTCCCTTCTGTGCTGCTCACGACAAAAATATATATGTTAGGTTATTTAAATGTTTATTTCTTTTTATGCAGAAAACGTGTACGTACGTGCGTATTAAAATGACTTATTATACCACTCAGTTTACCTAAATTAGACAGATATAACTTTAAATAGCATGACTGGAAAAAATAATTGTAACGTGGCTTCCCGTACGGAAGGTAATACATTGCGGATCACAACTTGGCCGCGAGTACTGTTGGATACATGCCGATTGAAATAAAGAGCTATGGTCTTAATACATCACCTTGGTTCACGGGGTGAAACACCATGATGCCTGAAAGGTTGTCAGAATGCACGATGGAAAATATAATATAATCGTTCATGGATGTATGAGGCAAAAAAATTAGATAATATTTTATGTTATAATTTATGAAATATGTTACGTAACGACTATTGCCATCAATATGGATGACCGTTCTTCCGAATATATCATATGTCGTTATCTTAGGACTTAGTTTAGTTAACTACCTGTTACTAGTAGAATTTTGCATCCATCCCAACTAGAAAATATTCCATCTGAGCCTTTTTTCCCAAGAATATACCAGACCATAGGTTCGGTCATTAATCAGTACCAGATGTCACAAATAACTCAAACAAGCTAAGCTCACGGTTCTACAACATTGATCAAGTTCTCATTTGAATACCTGGCGGCTGCACCTAACCTCAGAGAACAACATATGATAATTGTACTTTCATGCCACACAACTTTCATCAACAGGGGATATGATTCACATGTCATATATCTATCTATCTGTCTATCTATCTATCTATCTATCTATCTATCTATCTATCTATCTATCTATCTATCTATCTATCTATCTATCTATCTATCTATCATCTATCTATCTATCTATCTATCTATCTATCTATCTATCTATCTATCTATCTATCTATCTATCTATCTATGTATCTGTCTGTCTATCTATCTATCTATCTATCTATCTATCTATCTATCTATCTATCTATCTATCTATCTATCTATCTATCTATCTATCTATCTATCTATCTATCTATCTATCTATGTATCTGTCTGTCTGTCTATCTATATATCCACCTATCTATATATTCTCTATTTGGGTCAGAACGCTGAAAACGCTATCATATTCACAATGGGCCACACTGAATGTGGAAGGACGTTTACGGTACTCATACTGTTATTATACCATCTTAGAATTCTCCTCGTGTTCCGACCATTAATAATAACATGAATTACAATGATGGATATCCAGATAGGGCTGTGAAATATAGATATTATATCACGAACAACGCAAAAAAGAATGTTTTGGATCATATTAAAATTGGCGGTATAAAGTATTTGGCAAGCATTTTACACAACGACGTGCAATTATATTTCTGTGGGTACACAACTCAATAATATATTAATTTGTTTAAACTATTGTCATGGCTAATTATGGAATTTATCAACAAATATTACAAATGAAACTAAACTAAGAGAAGCGAAGAGGATAAGAATATGTGTAAAACATCACAAGGTATCGCACGTTTTCAGAGGATACTTACATGAATTTGCGAACTCAGAGTTGCAAGCGATTAGAAACTATTCGATTAAGTGTGAAATAGGATAGGGCTTTTCTTGGGCAAAATATATCGAAGAACTTGAGGTTGAAATTTCTAATATTTGGAGTAGAGATGAAGAACTTTAGATAAAATGAGGGACTCAACATTATAGAGCAGAGCAGCAACGAGGCTGAACCCACCAAATTTTTAGCGCGATTCAAGGGTTCCTCACCAATAAAACTTCATAGAAACCTCCAATCGTCAAAATAACGATTAAAAAAAATACGAACCCCGCCCCGAAGAAGTGAGTCGCCATGATATTTAAAATCCTCGTCGAAGTTAACAATTGAAAACCAAAGATTTTAAATATCATGGCGAATATCGGTGAAGCTCAAATAACGAGATTAACCGAATATTCGATCAAGTCCTATACGATAACGTGTTACAGGTTCATGTAAATTTATTGTTATAAATCCGTTCGGGGTCGATTGAGCAACGCTAAAGAAATTTCGAAATTTATTAAAATCCATATCGGAACACCGTGTCTGCCAAATATTTCGACATGTTTGTGTATCAATACCGTTAAACATACATATCAAATTACAGTTATCTCTGATCACTTTTGGGATTTGTGTGTAGCGCTGAGTGACATATATCACGTCAGTGTTTTTGTGACGCCCCCTGGAAAATATCCTAGCTGGTTTGTTTTATTGTCTAGCATTATATCATCGTACACTACCATGTTGTTGATACTTCCGTCAATGTCTTCTACATGTGGCGCTTCAATTATATTTGTGATAAATTCGACAACATTATATACTGCATTTTCAGATACAGTTTCATTAAAGTCTTTTAACACCTGATAGCAGTGTTGATCATCTACGCTAGGTGCCACTAAATACAATTTATCCCAATTGGTATATTTCATCAACAACGATAGCAACAATTGTGTTTTACCACATCCTGATGGACCTACAATAATACCTCTTATTGAATTTGGTAACATTGGGTGATGTTTTATTGGTTGTTTATTTTTTAGCGCGGAAAAGTCAACTACTTCTATTAGATATAACGTAATATTATTATGGATCTATATTGTGTAAGATGTCGTAAACATACTCGTACAACTGATCAAACAACTATCACAACAAAAAAATAACAGATCTGCACTTACCGGTAAATGTGTACAATGTGGTACAAAAAAATTTAGATTTATTAAAGTCAGCGATGGGGATTTAAAAAAAAAAGCCACGGAGGTGACATCGCTGCAAAATTGGCAAAAATCCCAGGAACCCCATGGGCAAAGTACCCAGGAGAAAAGCACCTTCCAGGATACAGATACTGTGGACCAGGGACACGATTAGATATTCGACTTGATAACAATGATCAACCCCGATCTGGTGAATCACCAATAAACGCTATCGATGAAGCGTGTCGAATACATGATATAGCGTATCGTAGTGATAATTTGCAACAAAGACATCTCGCTGATGTGAAATTAATTCATGCGATAAATGCTATTCCAGGTAAATCTTTTAAAGAGACATTAGCATCGTTGTTTATTAAATCTGCTATGAAAGGTAAATTATTGTTTGGTGCAAGTATATAACATGGAGCAAATTTATTATTCTCCAACAGGATACTACATGGGTAAATCCGCTATTAACAAATTAGCTAACGCTGCTAAAGTATCGCGGATTGGTTATCCCGACAAGCAATATGGCAAATTTATCTACCAGGTCCTGCATCAATTAAATATGGATCGTTTGATGGGTATGTCCCAAATGAGGTTCATCAGGCTGATATTTTATATTTGCCACATGATAAGCAAAAACGAGTTTACAAATATGCGCTAACAGTTGTTGACGTTGCTAGTAGATACAAGGAAGCGTTGCCGCTATCAACAAAATCGTCATCTGAGGTCGCTGCGGCGTTTAAAAAAAATTATCAAAAAACCCCGTTGCGTTGGCCAAATTTATTACAGGTTGATCCTGGTAGAGAGTTCTACGGGGATGTATCATCGTTAATGGCTCAACATAACGTTGTAATTCGACGAGGACATACTGCAATTCATCGAGATCAGGCAATTGTTGAAAGATTTAATAAAACCCTTGCTGATAAATTATTTTATTATCAAACTGCACAAGAATTTATTCAACAAGGTATATCTCGTGAATGGGTTAAACGACTTCCTAAGGTGATTTCATCACTTAACAATCAGATTACTGCGTCGATAAATGATAAACCAGCCTCCGCGATCATAAAAAAATATATACCAGGAAAAATATCACTGGTTAGTGATACCCCATTGCCATGGAACGCAAACTGTAAGATATTTATATGAACCTGGTGTATTACAAGGCGGTGTTAGACGATCTACAGATCCTATATGGAGTATTACCGCTCATAAAATATATTCTATGATATCAGCGGCACACAGACCAATATATTATAAATTAGATCCAACTGCACTTCAGCGAAGTTTTACTCGAGAACAACTTCAAGTTATTCCAGATGATATTCAATTACCACCGAAAAATTTAACATGATTGTGTTTGTATAACTACAACTCGTTTAAGTTGATTTATTCGCCTTACTCTTGACACAGCCAAATAAATTAAATTGTCCCATTCGATGAAATCATCAATGATCCACATGACTGTATCTGTTATAGTTAGCCCTTGTGATGAATGTATCGTTGTAGCATATCCTAATCTCCACGGAGAATTAATTGCATTTATTGCGTCCCCAACTACAGATAAATCAACTTCAACTATATCATTTAATACAAGTTCTTGTTGTTGTTGTTTTCCTGGTATATCCACAAGAATATTTTGTTTTCGGGTATCTTTAGGTCGATAACATAGCGGAACTGGTTCGTTAGGAAATTTATTCTCATGAAGATAAAATAATTTTTTCAAAAGAATATCTCTGACAGCTTTTCTACTAGCTACAACTATGTCAGACGGTTTCCAAATATTATAAAATTCTTCCACTGACGTTTCATGTATTATCTGTCGTAATTGTTCAGCTTGATTTTTATTACTAGTACATTTAATTGCGACTTTCAATGCGGTTAATTCTTCATCGAGAGATCTGCGGTCAATTGTCATTTCTTTGTAATAATCAACTTTAAGTTTTAACCAATAATGTGGAGATGTTTCTGTAAATGGTGGTGGCTGTCCATGATCTCCACATAACACATTTGTTGTATTATTTGTATTTAGCCATTCCAGAAACATTTTTATTATTTTTTTTTGTCACAGTACAAATTTCATCCCTTAATATTACATCGGGAATAATTTTAGTTCCCATTCGTGATGGAGTCCATTCACCTCCGCTATATCTAAAAAAGCTATGACATGTACATGCCTATATTCCCTTTTCGTTAAAATCTCTAGCAAGGCGATTAGTTGGGGTTAGCGCAATTAAATTAGCAACACGAAATAATTCAATCACCCTGGTCGTTATTCCACAACCACCTGGACCGTTTAAATAGATTAGTTTGTGTCGGGCAACAGGATCATGTATACTTGGACATGTTGATATTTTTTCAATTACATCGCTGTGATATTCTGGTTTATCTTCTACGTTTGCATGTTTTTGATATCCATGTAATTCTGCATGTTTTACACGCCATGTTCCCCAAGTGTTTTCATCCCCGAGGTAATATTCAACGACATCGTGATATATTTTATTATCATAATAAATTGAGTCAGTTGCAACTCTCACTGCAATGTCAGGAAATCAATTTACCATACTGAGAAGATTTATAGTCGTATATGCAAGCATAAATGACCGTAAATGGACGTATTGCGGCATTTCATTGTTAAAATATTCTACAATTCTTCCAAATTCTTCCCCTGATGATAATTGTGCACTAGTTTGTCCATAAAATACTCCTTTAGATACTGCATCATCAATGATAAATTTTAATTCACCGGGATCTAACACTAATTTGACAGTTTTACGTCTACGAATTTCATCTTCGGTGACATCTCCTTGTGTGAATTTTCCGATTATAATTCGTCCGAGATTTTTACACTCGTCTGTGATTGCATCACGAAGAAATTCTATTTCATATCGGGGAAAACAATCTGGTGTACGTAGCCAAACATCCATTTGTTTATCGCAGCTGAATATTATTTCAGATACAGTTAATTCGGTTAATACGCCGCTATCTAGTCTTCTTCTCAACAATACAGTTGGAACCCTTTTTTTCATGTAAATGCCGTCCAAGCCATAAACAACTTACTGGATGTAATCCTTCGGCAAGTTTAAAAGAAGCCACTTCAGCAAATCCAGTTAAATCATAATCAGGTAATGGTCCATTAACAGCTCTTCGTACCATTCTGTGAGTTGGTAGTCCAAATTGTTTAAAATATTTATTACATTCACCACCACCAAGAAAACTTCCCGGATAACATGTAATTATATCCACGGATATCATATCGTTAAAATCATATTGTTTGTTCCACAACCCACCGTGACCAAATTCGATACAACTTTGTCGTGTATTTTCAATAAATTTTTTTTTAGTTGGTTTCCATGAGTTTTTTTCTCTGGCAAAGTGAGCCGCAATTGATGAAATTGTAAAACTAGTTTGTGTGAGTGCAGTAATCGTCGATTTGTCATTTACATATTTTCCAGCGAATTCTTCCAGGTTTCGTTGTAAAGACTCTTTTCGATGTATTTCCCCACACGCGGTGACAGATTGATCACATTTGCCCCCATCACTTGAAAACAACCAAATATTTACCGGTTCAGTGTAATTGTTTTTAATCCGATCGAACATTTCCCCGTGATAATATTTAATAGTTTTATTTTCAGGGAAATCCCCTTCGTTGATTCCCCATGCATGAAAATTATGATCAATAATCGTTATGGGAGTTCCTGATTTATGGTAACATCCAGAACTATAAAATATTCTCTCAGGAAGCATTTTTACAACAATGGGGACTTTTAGTTTTTTTTCCAACTCGGCAATATCGTGTTTTGTTGCACCGGAACCTTTTTTGTTAATGTATTCATTCCATGCAGTAATTTTTATTAATTTATTAGTAAGACCTGAGCCTCTTTTTGCCGCATTAAAATGTTTTATTACTTGTTCGGCTACACAATTTAACGTTGTTGATAATTTCATTCCTGCAACTTTGTCATCGTTGGGAATTCCCACAGGAAATACTCCATATACAATTACGTTAATTGAATATGCCACATTGTAATATTGATTATCTATACCAATTAGCGTCCCAGGCTTTGTATTTTTCGTTAAAATAAATAATCCACCGTTATATGTTACTCTTGTACGATGATGAAATATCTTCCATGTCCTAGCGTTTTTTTCAAGTAGTCGATTGATTTCACCAGGTTGATTTAATTGTTGAAAATATTTGATTTGTTTTTTTCTCAAATTTTGTGTAAATTACATCTAACGTATATTTGTTGTTGTTGGTAAAATCGATCCGCGATGTAATATATGCGGCACGTTCCATCGTCATTTTGCTATCGTCGAAGTTTATTAAAAACGTCGAAAATACATTTGCGGCACCATTTAACCGATGTTGATGTTTTGCCTCACGAATACTTTTAACGATTCTAGATTTGTACCGCATTGGTGATATTTTTTCATCTAGGTCGTATTTGATTTTAACCCCTACAGGTTCCACATCCAAATTTATCTTATAAATCTGTTTCATTTATATATTAACGAAACAAATCTTTAATTAAAAATTTGATCATTAATATATTATATTGATGGAAAAATGATATCGGAGTGTGTTCTCGAAGATGTGTTGGGGAATATTGCGCAATGCATAATCAACAGATTAAAAACGGTTACCCCGTAATGGTGAAGTGTATTAATTGTGGATGCGGTGTTCGAGGAAAAACTCGGCTATGTGCTGAATGTGGTGATAAACGGTTCCGTGAATTTGTTAGATATTATCGACGAAAGTACGGGTTAATATATGACGAATACGACTTTATTACCGGAAATTACAAAAAAAAAATCAATTAAACTCATGAATTTGCATCTCTTGAATACGAGGCATCTCGTGACGGAATCATACGAAATCGGAGATTAAAGAAAAATCTCGGTTGGATTAACAATTTGGGATAGTATTAGATACAACGGAAAAGCAAAAAAAATATTTATCTAGTAGATTTTTTGTTGAATGTTATTACGGTGTAATTCCACCGGGTCTAGTTGTTGATCACATGAACAGAAACAGATTAGAAAATCTCCGTATTGTAACTCAACAACAAAATTGTCTTAATTGTATACAAAGAATCAAATAGCCTGTAATAGGTTTCCTTCGACGTGTTCTGCTGGAAAATATTATAATATTCAAAATGTCGCCGATGACATTACTCTTGCAGCATGTTCAAAACGGTTTCATTTTTATATTAATAAAATATGTTCGAAAGATACGTACAATTAAACAGAAGATTTTTCATATGTATATGAACGACGAAAATATTGCTCAGTTGGCTATCGAACTTGACAAACTTTTGCCATTGGTCCCTGCCGGAAACACATTTACATCGGACTGGCTTGAACAAGAATATCTCGGTGTAACATCATTGAGAGATCAAGGGAAACCGTCTTATCGAAATGAATACAGGATTATAAAACTTCTCATTGAGGCACGTACAAAAGTGATTTTGAGACACAGAGATAAATTGGCATTATTTGTTCTGGCAGGAAGAATAATTAAACCGATTGAAGATTCTCTCAAAGAAACCTACAATGAACGTGAACAAGCTAAATCTGTTAATGCCGAATTGGAGAAGTTTTTGAATTCACCATTGTAGAATTGCTAACATTTCACATCAAATATATCATCAGATATAAACTTTCCAAATATTAGTTCCACATGTTTACGCTCAACATAATCCTTTACCGCGTTAATATCTGCAACAAATTTATTATATTTCGCTGCAACAAGTTGAAATCGTTTTTCCATTCTATCCGCGGCGAGTTGTTTTTCTTTGATGGAATCTTTAATTTCATCAATCTTTTTTTAAGTTTAATTTTCTTATGTGCGGCATTTTTATAACAAATATTCAGTAGCTCAATTTCATCATCGGGGTTATTTCGTGTCTTCGCGGCTGTTTCTCGTTGAGATTGAATAGATACCCTCAATGTATCAATTTCACGTCGCAGTACAGAATTTTCTTCAGCTAATTCATGTTGTCGTTGTCTATATTTCTTCCGCGCTTCAATATATTCAGTGGGATCTCCTTTTGTAATCGCCGATTGTGGAGTTTTTTACCACAATTTATACAATCGAGATAATCCGATTTCATATTCGCGGGCTAATTCACAGGGCCGTGAGATACCTCTCAACGAGATAATTCGATTGACATCTTCGTCGGTTAAATATGTTGGAGATCGCATCTATACAAACGGGAAAAAAATAATAATCAGAAATTACAGTCAAAAATTACAGTCAAAAATTATAATGATAATCATGGGAAGAAGAAATTTCAGTCAAAAATTATAGTTAGTAATATTAATCACTGCGAAAAAACCTGGAATTTTCAAATATATTTTTTTTCATTTGCAATTTCATTAAAATATTTAACATTTACAGAAATTTTATTTTTATCGGTGAAAAACCCAGCGATCGACGTCTCTAAGGATTTTCTCCAGCGAGAATTCTCAATAGTGTATCTTTGTCTACACAATTATGTGTGTATTGTGTTATTTGATCGTAAAAACAGGTAATTGTAGCGATTCCATTAACAGATAACCGGCCACGTTGAAAATCTGTTAGTAAAAATTTATCATTTCCGGATTCAGATATAACAAAATTAAAACTCGCGATTGAGTTTTTAGAACAATCTCTAACAGCATCATACAATTTGACTTTGTCGTGGATAGTCACAACAGCATGGCGATACATTTATTTGTAATTGCAAATGAAAACCCAATTGGAAACGCTAGCGTCAGAATTGCTGGCAATTCTACGATGATATCCTTTCAGGATTTTACTTCAAGGGTTATTTGTAGTTGTTCGTCGCGAAGGTCAATCAGCGAGAAATCTTGATCGGCTATTCTGAAATTTATCCGTGTAATAAAATCATTTGCAACAGCCAAATAGACTAAATTGGGTGGATTCATCACGATGAGAGACCCCGGAGACACATTTGGGGAAAATGTATACAGAATATATCCAGGAACGGCCTTTGAAGACTTTGATGTGTCCACGGAATAACTATCTAATGTAATATCCGCGATGACATGTATCGCTATCGTCGATGTGATATTAGTAGGTTTTGGTGATCTGTGTCTGCCGGTTTTAAATGTTGAATTGTTTGATCGTAAAATTTCTTCCGCGGGGATTGATTTTACCCATTACGCATGAATTTGTGAAAAAATTCATTAACTAAATCGTTTAATTTCCTATTAAGATTTAGATTTTTTAAAGCTGAAAATTTATAATCGTGAAAATTACTATTTAGTGATAGTGAAAATATCGTTGAAAAATCTTCTCTGTTGGTTTTTATTGCTAAATCTACTAGCACGCCGTTGAGATAATTTGCATCAGCGATAATCTGATTTAACACGTACACGTGTGATATAATTTCACCACAAGTAATTATTAAATTGGTAGCAAGACAACGTTGAAAAGATTCTCGTAGTTGTTGTAAACGCGATTGAAATACTGTATTGAAAACACTGAATACCTTCGGTAATGCATTATACGTGATAGTGTAATTTTCAAACCACCATGATATTGGCCCGTCTCTGTTCCATTCGGAACTCTGTTCGTTTGTGATTATACGGACCTGTGCGCGCGCTGATGTAGTTTTCAACGTATGAAAAAACCCATCATCGTGTTAATCTATTTGAATCGCGGGAATAACGGGATCGTCAACGAGAAAATCAGATTTTAGGTTCTGCTGTTCTCGGATGAATCATTGGAATAATATCCGCTCCTCGCTTTATAGATTCGTGGGAAAAATTAAACAACAACATCGTTGAGTTTTCCCTTTAACCAGGGTACATTATATCCTGGAAGTTTAAAATTGGTAATTCCCTCAAAACGAATATTATACACACGGAGAAAATCTTGTGTGGTTTTTTCAGGCGTGGATACATCAAGAATAAATTTAATTACGTTGGAATTGAATTGATCCATGTCGGCGATAATTTGATTACACACCTCTGTGTATTTTATAACAGAGTCACGATGTGGTGAAACTTTACTAATTGCCGTTACAATGTAACCGTAAAATCGATTAAAGTCGCCACTGATATCAGCGAACAGTTTAGTGGTTTTTTGTCGGTCTGTAATAAATGTAGTAGTACCAGCGATATTGTTTCTGGATTCTACTTCTGCGACAAAATTATTTAACTGGTTCGTGTAAGTTAATTTTTCAATAACAACACTGTTATATTCGTGATAGTCACGTTTCGGAGATGTATAATCGGACCGTTATGGTTCCGGTGGTAGGTCAGCGATGTCATGTCAACTACTCCAGGTGGGTTCTCAGGTCAACCTAGCACCGATCTGATCCCGCTGTTATATATATCTACAGAATTATCAGGTGAATTTATTTCGATTGACGTTGACAACAATGGTTCATGCGGATTTATCTCGATGGGAGATTTATCTGGTCCATCTTGTTTTTCTATTTTATTTGGTCCGGTAATAACCTCAATTGGTTCTATAATCTCCGTGATGATATCGTCAATGTCATATGCACCTGTTGGTAACAACAATGTATGCCATTCATCGCTGCCAGCAGGACGATTTTTATATGAAAAAACAAAACTGTTATTTGGGTTTTTACCATGAAATGGTTCCAGCTCGAATATTTGGCCAGCTATAATAACATCATAGTTGTGTTAACCCGATTGCACTTGCTGGTATCAGTGCTGGAAACTCTACTGTAAATTCCGGTGATTTTGTTGTTAGCGAAATTAATGTTGTTTTTACCGGTGTGGTATTTGTTGCGATCTGTTGAAGTATCGGCGTCTCTGACATTATTGTTATTGTTATTTTCAATTTCCAATGTAAAATTTTCAATTTTCTGCATCGCAGATTTATACACCGCGGTGATTGTAGAAAATTCCTCATCGGTGATAAGTGCGTCATCAAGTGATTTTGAAATCATCGAAGACAACAGCGAAGATGCATGTGACACAATTGGGTAACGCGATAAATATTCACGTAATTTTATTTGTGAACACGATGATAATTTTGTTGTAATTGCAGTAGCAACCCCCCCCCAAGTGTTGTTATCGCTGATAACACAATTTGAACTGCAATCGGGGCAATCATTGTGACCGACGATAAAATAACACCGGTGCCTGCCAATAAACCCGACACTGAATATACTGTAATATCAATGGTGGTTATTCTTCAGCGATATTTTTTAATCTTCGTGTGATATTGTTCGGAAAGTGATTTTAATGATGTAGCATATTCTCGTACAGTGTTGTATCTGTAACTGGATGGAAACGCTAGCGTTTCTGGCGATTCCATTATTTGAAATGTAATCGTTGAATTACCTGATACAAATTCTATCACATATGTTATTGACGTTCTAACTCGAATGGACGATAATATAAAAATAGTCCAAGTGGAATTTGCATTAATTTGCTGTGTTATTGTATTTACAGCGGCTTGATCTTCACCTACACCGCTATAATTATTTCGAATATTAAAATTATCCCCCGCTGATGTAGTTAGCGTAAATCGATAAATACCTGCTACGGTTGGAGTAAAATCTATTCGATTAGTACTGTCTGTGACCCAATCGAAAGTTCCCCCGGCCACTACATACACGACATTGTTGATATTTTCTGCGGAGTGTGGAATTTTTATTTTATTGAGTTTTTCTACCATTTTTTGAAAATCTTCTTTGACGGCGTCGATTGTTGTTTTACTATCCTCAATACACGTTTTAATTTCAGCGATAGATGGTGTAACTACAATCGGGGATCCAAAGAACTTTTGAACGACATTCCTACGAAAATTATTGTAGTTTTTCAAATGATCGTCAAATTCTTTATTGTATTCGGCAAATTTATCTGTGATCGTGGACATAAGTACCCCGGGTTTGAGTTTGCCATCATTGGAATATAACGCTATTGCGTTTTCAACGGCGTTACGTTGTCGTGTTAAAATATCATCCAACGACACATTACTGGTTTTCAATTTACTGTTACTATCCCCAAATAAAACTATTTCATTCGGATCTACATCAACGAGATTTAGCGTCGTTGTGATTTCATCTTGAACAGCTTTTTTCACATCGGTGCCGGTGATTTTTTAAATTCCATCACGAATAAGTTTTTTTACCATCGCGATTGTAACTTCTACCCGCAATTGTAATGTCGATCTCCCATAAATATCTGCCATGAAATCTTTGATTTTATATAATTTTATTGCGTCTAAGTGTATATTCTTGAACGGCTTTATTCGGTGTTAACGAACTTGTTGATAACGCTGTTAATGCGCGCAAAACCTCATTGCCACATATTGGAGGATCAGCTAATTTCTGTGTGGGTAACGGTGAATACCAAACTGATATTTGTTTTTGAGGTTTTGAAACTCTTTGAGTTTTAGATACATATTTGATAAATTCACGCGGTGGAGGTAACCCGTACGAATCAAAATAAATAATTCCCGACGGTGAAATCGCATGACACGTCCAATGTGTACCAGGTCCAGTGTGATCATCTAGATTAATTATTCCAATTTCTAATATTTTTGGTTGTGCTGGTAATTGATCTTTCATGAATACACCTCTGAAATGTTTTATTGGAAGTTTCTCTACAGCATCGGCGAGATCAAAATTGGACATAGGTAAAAATCTTCGATTTTCTACATCGTGTATCGGGTACGTCTGCTTCCGGGGAGTCTTAATCCCGTTCCTTTTTTTTCTGCCAACGGTACCACCTGTGACTTTATCGAGAACTTTTTTTTGTCTCCCAACCTGCAGCACCTGATAACGCCCCAGTTGCTAGTGCCGCAATTGCTGGAATCAAAAATGGAAATATCCCACCCGTTTTATTCATATCGGAAATTGCAGCTTTTGAAAATTTTAACTGAACCCCCTTTGATGCAGATTTCGCTTTATTGAAGCGAGTTAGTTGAGTTTTTGTAACGACAATTTATGTTCCCCTGAAGACATTTGTGCAGGTTTCAATGTTATTGTTGCTCCACACGTTATAGAATCTTTTGATCGTAGTTTTTTAATCTGACCATGTGTCAATATAACATTGTTATATGACATTTTTGTAAAACGCGATCATCTAATTGTCTATAGATTTTCTACAGGTGCATCAATGACTCGCATTTTTCCAACGCCACCTTCAAGGAACATAGATTTATCACTGAGCGAAACCGCAATAGCCCTAAATCCTTCAGCAGGAGCTTCTAGACGAGCTTGAAATTTAACATCAACGACAGAGTGTTTTGATAGATCAAGATGTTGCAACGAAAAGTAATAAATTGGATACAGCGTTTGAAAATCCAATTGGGATATTTGCAAACCGGTATCTACGTTTTGATCTCTTCCCATAAATGACCACAACCGATGATAAACTCGACCAATTTTATTTTCAGCGTAGTCGATATTAATATTTTCAACTGGCTCTTGCTGATTACTTATGTTGTTGATCTAAATCGTTAATTTTAGACCTGAACCAGTAAATGTTTTTTTTTTCCTGCTATTTTGTTAATTTCGTTAGCAATCTCTGCTGGCATATCCGCTGTTGACGGCAGGTTTCTTTTTTCGTATCATCGACGCAATCTTGGATTTTGCAACGTTATATGCGTGTATTACAGCATCAGTTACAGCAGACTTACCAAGAATCCCAATAGCCTTTGAAGTTAATTCTTTTCCAATTGGAAGTATTTTTGGGGCAATTCTTGTAAATAGCCCAGTAACAATATCACCGAGGCCATCACCGTATGTCAATTTGTATACAGGTAATCGTGAATTTACAACATGAACAGGCCTAGCCCGATTCATACTGCGGGTTATTATCATGATATAGAAATACTAGTATTTTCAAATGGTCGGCAATTAATCGCTGTAATAATCATCAATAAGTTCATTAACGAAAATACGATAATTTGGCATATCCATAACGTGTCCACGAAACAATCTTTGACAAATTTCAGCTGCCTCGTTAATTCCGGAGAATTATTTCCAGCTAGTTTTCCACCGATAAGAATTTCCAACCGTGATATATCATCGAATACACTTCTTGAACATGTAATTGCTAAATTAAATCCGGAACCTATTTTTGTTTTTTTCTAACGGTGTAGATAAATCAGCCTCGGCTGCTACTTTTATTTCTGGGGGAGCTAGTTGACTGACCAAATATGATGGAGGTTGTATACTTTGTTTTTTTACTATTTGCTAAAGTTTACTAAAACCTATATCGTCACGTGGTAGCGTAGATTTACCTAATCTCGCTAAATACATCTTTTTTGCAAAAGATTCTTTATCATCAATAGCATCTTCATATTCCTCCGCCATAATTGATTTTCTATCACTGTATGTATCATTGATTAGCTGAGCAAATTTATTATCATTTTGATATTCTTTCGATTTAACACTAGATATCACCTCGGGTCTAAATATCACCTTCGGGGTAAGATTTTTTCGCTCTTTTCTGGTTAATGGAGATGACTGTGGCGTTAGTGAAATAATTTTTTCTGTTTGAGGCTGGGGGATTACCTGTGCGACTACTGGTTCAGGTGGTTGTGCTGCAACTATATCAGCTGGAAGAGCTTTTAAAATCTTTTTTGTTTGTTTAGTCCTTTTTGCTATTTTAGTGGTATCTGTGGCAACCTTTGCAACTTCTGTACCAACTCGCTTAGTTGCATTATGATCGGTTTTAATAATCGTTCAGTATCAGTGATAAATTCAACACGTTGCTGTTGTTGGGCTTGTAAATTATCTCTAAATACATCCCAAATTGGAAGAAATTTCTTAATTGCATCTAATCGTTCTCTAGTTAACCTCGTTATTTGAGCTTCACCGATAGTTGACATGATATTTAAAATCAAAGATTTCCAATTGTCAGTAATGAATTTTAAATATCATGTCGACTCACACCCCCACATGACAATTCGTATTTTTTTTTTAATCCTTGTTTTGACGATTGGAGGCTTCTATGAAGTTTTATTGTTGAGGAACCCTTGAATCGCGCTAAACATTTGGTGGTTTCAGCCTCGTTGCTGCTAGCAGATAAACTTCTGGTACTTCAGTCTTCACAACACTAATTCATGAAAGTTAGTGAAAACTCTTAATTCAGGAAAGAGGTATCCAAGAGAATATTATATATTTGGATATGAACCAATATGATGCTCATCGAACGAGAGATTAGAACTGAAATTGAAATTATATTGAACAATTAGAAATATGTTGGCAAAGTGATAGATGATTCCCTGGCGTACATTAATCGAGGAATGTGCTTTTTTCTTGGATATACATTCTCAAACATTGGAAGACATGACCCAATGAAAAATATCAGGCCCGGTACACATAACGCTTATAACCAGCATTACAATGTATACCAGATTTTCCAATTTTCATTCAATGCATATTAAACGACGAGCTTCAATTTTTACCGGACTGGTCAAAACTAATGCTTTCCAAGTTCAGTCCAAACCAGAGTGTGACTTTTTAATCCAATGGAACATTGAACACATACCTGAACTTGATGTTTCGAGCGAACAAGATTAGGTCTGCGTTTGCATCTCATCGACATACTTGAATTATCTTATATGTGAACGACACTTTTTACAACCATACTGAATTGAAAGCTAATTTTGCATCCATTCCGTTTGGGACTGGGAGAAATTTGAATGTTTTAATAGCAGCAGAGGGGGGTGGAACAAAAATGTAACGTTCAAGAAAAATATAATGTATAATACTAAACCATTCTAAACAAAAGGTTTTCGTTTTTAAAAAAAAAACTAACAAGTTTTCAAGTTTCATAGAAGGCTTTAGTTTTCAATTTTTAGTCCTGCAAAAGTTGTAGGCTTCACCCCCACAACGCTGCTAGAAACGTAAAACATTAGCTGAGCTGATTTTCAAATGATCACAATATACGCCATTGATTGTACATGACTAGGAAAGAGTACTTCATATTACAAGAGTTTACCATTATAATCAAGCCAGCAATATAACAGGTTGTCATGGAAATTGTTAGTATTTATGGTGTTTCAAGAAATTAGATCAGAGAGAAAAATCATTAAGGCCACGGCCTCGTTGAAATTGACGAGTTATATTTCTTTTATCAAAAGTAACGTTATAGCATGGACATTATAAAACCAATGGTTGGACAAAAGTAAAAAGCAACACACCATGACAAGAATGGATTCGTTTGGGTGCATACAACACTGATTCCATTACGTAATGTGTACAGGGGTGCAAACTTGTCAACTCGTAGTCCCTTTCTTTCATATTGTTTATAACGCTTCCAACACACCATCACTCATTCAGGATGAGGATTCTGACAGTGATTCCACATTTGGATAAATGTTAAGATGATAGTATGTACACCGTTCAAGTGTATATTATTAACCATGGACTGTTTTCTGAGTTCTAATATACAACTTGTATCGACACCATTATTGCTGATTGAAGATGCAACCTTTCAAGCTTTTCGGTTAGTGGTTAGTACAATACATTCCAATTGTAGATGCATGTGTATTCATTTTGGGATTATAGCTTAACTAAATTGGACTTTGGTTATATTATGATATAAAACGTTGAAACTTCTCCCAATCCCAAACGGAATGGATGCAAAATTAGCTTTCAATTCAGTATGGTTGTCACAAGTGTCGTTGACATATAAGACAATTCAAGTATGTCGATGAGATGCAAACGCAGACCTAATCTTGTTCGCTCGAAACATCAAGTTCAGGCATGTGTTCAATGTTCCAGTGGATCAAAAAAGTCACACTCTGGTTTGGATGGACTGAACTTGGAAAGCATGAGTTTTGACCAGTCCGGTAAAAATTGAAGCTCATCGTTTAATATGCTTTGAATGAAAATTGGAAAATCTGTTATACATTGCAATGATCATATACTAATAATCTAATAGGTGGTTATAAGCGTTATATGCACCAGGCCTGATAAATCTCTTTTAGGCACGTCTTCCCAGGTTTGAGAATGAATCTCCAAGCAAAAAGCACACTCCCCGAATAATGTACGCCAGAGAATCGTCTATCACTGTCGACATATTTCTAATAGATCAATATCATTTCAATTTCAGTTCTAATGTCTCGTTCGATGAGTATCCTATTGGTTCATATCCAAATATATAATATTATCTTGGATACCTCTTTCCTGAATTAAGAGTTTTCACTAACTTTCATGAATTAGTGCTGTGAAGACTGTAGTACCAGAAGTTTATCTGCTCTATAATGACATATTCGTTGTGTTGAGTCCTTCATTTCATGTCTAATTGTTCATCTCTACTCCAAAAATGAGAAATCTCAACCTCACGTTCTTGGGATATATTTTGCCCAAGAAAAGCCCTATCCTATTTCACACTTAATCGAATACGTTCTAATCGCTTGCAATTCTGAGTTCGCAAATTCATGTACGTTTCCTCTGTAAACGTGTGATATCTTGTGATGTGATGTGTTACATATATTATTATCCTTTTTGCTTCTCATATTTTAGTTTGATTTGTAATATTTGTTGATAAATTCCATAATTAGCCATGACAATAGTTTAAACAAACTAATATCTTATTGAGTTGTGTACCCAGTGAAATATCATTGCACATCGTTGTGTAAAATGCTTGCCAAAGACGTTATACCGCCGATTTTAATATGATGCAGAACATTCTATTTTGCGTTGTTCGTGATACCCTATATGGGTATCCATCATTGTAATTGATGTTATTATTAATGGTCGGAACACGAGGAGAATTCTAAGATGGTATAATAACAGTATGAGTACCGTAAACGTCCTTCCACATTCAGTGTGGCCTATTGTGAATATGATAGCGTTTTCAGTGTTCTGACCCAAATAGAGAATATATAGATAGATGGATATATAGATAGACAGACAGACAGATAGATAGATAGATAAATAGATAGATAGATAGATAGATAGATAGATAGATAGATAGATAGATAGATAGATAGATAGATAGATATATAGATAGATAGATAGATAGATAGATAGATAGATAGATAGATAGATAGATATACGGATAGATAGATATATGACATGTGAATCATATCCCCTGTTGATGAAAGTTGTGTGGCATGAAAGTACAATTATCATATGTTGTTCTCTGTGGTTAGGTGAAGCCGCCAGGTATTCTAATGAGAGCGTGATCAATGTAGCAGAACCGTGAGCTTATCTTCTTTGTCTTATTTGTGACATCCGGCACTGATTAATGACCGAACCTATGGTCTGGTATATTCTTGGGAAAACAGGCTCAGATAGAATATTTTCTAGTCGGGATGGATGCAAAATTCTACTAGTAACAGGTAGTTAACTAAACTATTTCCTAAGATAACGACATATGATATATTCGGAAGAACGGTCATCCATATTGATGGCAATAGTCGTTACGTAACCTATTTCATAAATAATAACATAAAATATTATCTAATTTTTTTGCCTCACACATCCATGAACGATTATATTATATTTTCCATCGTGATTTCTGACAACCTTTCAGGCATCATGGTGTTTCACCCCGTTAACCAAGGTGATGTATTAAGACCATCGCTCTTTATTTCAATCAGCATGTATCCAACAGTACTCGCTGCCACGTTGTCATCCGCAATGCATTACCTTCCGTACGGGAAGCCACGTTGCAATTATTTTTTTCCAGTCATGCAATTTAAAGTTATATCTGTCTAATTAAGGTAAACTGAGTGGTCTAATAAGTCATTTTAATACGTTCGAACGTACGCGTTTTCTGCATAAAAAGAAATAAACATTTAAACAACCTAACCTACATATTTTTGTCGTTAGCAGCGCACAAGGGAAGTAAAACATACATTGCAACAGTGCCAAGCATATCTGATTTCAACTTTACATTATACTGATCAGCTGTCTTCACTGTATGATAACAAAAGTTATGTCATGTATACTTAAAAACTGGTAGGTCATTAACATTTTGTGTATATTTTTCTGTACAGTATGTTGATTGGTTTAGATCAATACTATTTTAATGTAAAGCTCACTTATCCAAAGTCGCATTAATATTTTTTCATCATAACATCTTTCAATATATGTTTAGGTTCAGCAACAGAACTAGGATATAACGTGTTTATGACCATTTCACCTAACAATCGTTTAAGGAGCCACTGTTGGTAATGTCTTTGTAATGTAATTACTACAATAGCAATTCTATATATTTTCCTTTTCGTTTGAAATTTTTACTGGAACTTTAACCACGAACTTTGAGTTTAAGAATCCAAATGTCTTGAAATATAACTTTCTTGCTAGAAAACTAAATGCAATAGTTTCTTCCGAATATTGACCTTTCTGCACATTTCAATGTTTTACATATGTTAGGAATATCTTTCATAAATCGTTTTTAAAGATGACTTAAATTCAGAAAATATATGTGCGACGCTCTTTTTTATCCATAAGCAAACGTTTTAGTTTTCCTTAATTGTTTTCCCATTTCTCAAGATTATCATTTGTATCGCGAAATATTAACTTGTATCAGCTGTGTAATGTGAAGCACGTGATAATATGTATGTGAAACACATCATACTGTGAATGTGAAACACATCATACTGTGTATGTGAAACACATCGTACTGTGTATGCACACGTTTGTGTATGTGTTGTAATATTCGATATCAAAATGTGTACAAAACATATACGTGTGTGGCTGTTGTCATTTTATTATTTGAATAAGTTATGTATGTTATGCTGAGAATATCTACTACATGATAGTACAGATCCATTCAAAGTTCAGTGAATATGAGAACTATATTTTGATGTATGTTATACATTTCTTGTTATCATCATATCAATACCATTCATCATATCTCACAATATTATTTGCATCTACGCCAGGATGGTCGGACATGCATATCCAACATTAAAAAATCTTCTTCAAATATGTAACCAAATGTATATGCATCACCACCGCATCGGTTCTAGGTTGTAAGATCATCAGTTTTGGATGTTTGAGGTCACGGGTTCATATTCCTGGTAGAGTCAAACCAAAGACTTACAATAATGCTACTAACTGCGACCTCGCAATGCTCTCAGCATTAAGAGGTTAGTGTTATGACTAGTCGTCCTGAAGTCAAGATGATGTGACTGGGTGGGACACCGATGTTAGACCTCACTATAAACCACCACAATATAGACATCGTAGAGATATTACTCAAACGTAATACAACTAGGTTAGAAATACAAATAGCACACACAACAGCGTAATGTTAACGTTACGTTCCAAGGTCGCATTTGGCTCGAATCGACATCAACAAAAAAGTATTTAGGATATTTGCCTGCGCATATCGACCGGAAAATAATATGCTTTTATGTGTCATTACGTTAACAAATGCATATTAATTAAACAAGAAGACTAATCAAGCGATGGTAAAAGTAACATTTTTGTTTGAATGATGATGTAGATATTTAGATGATATATTGTCATGACCAGTCAGTTGAAGACTTAGATTGTTCATTGTGTTATTGATCAATATATTTGTAAACAAGTTCCTTTATGTAATAGAGTCACGAAATAAAATTGTCACTGTTTTTTTGTGTTAATTGCAGATGCTACCTCATGAGTCTACTGTAATGACAAACAACATACATTACCAAATGTTAAACTAAAAGATAAGATACATGGACGAAATTCACAACGAGTAGCTCAGAAAGTTATAATGAACCGCGTTCAATGGTTGGGGTAATAATAATGGTAATGGAATCGTTCAATTAGGCCCATGATACATCTCACGAAATACATTACTAGCTTTTGAGACCTACCATAATCATTATTGACATTTTCTCTGGAAATCGTTAATGATTTGTCGATCCATTGCACTGATTAACTGTGTGTGCGAAATAATGTAAAGAATGGTCAGTTTTCAGGCTTGTACGGTACTTGGAAACTAACAATTTAATACCTCTTTACCAAAGAGGCTTTCGTTATGCTTGTAGCACCAATGATCATCCGGTTAGACTGGAAACATTTATTCGCGACGTATGTGTCAAGAAGGAAGCGTTTGTAGCGGTTTTTGTTTTATTTTGAACCGGCTTGACAATATCACTAGCAAGGGAGAGCGAGATGACGTGTTCAACATACTTATCAAACAATGAGTCAATTTAAGTTAAAATGTCGTCAAAGATAAAGTGGGTCAGCGGTCGTTTTAGATCATTTGGACAGCTCTCTGCTCAAGTGACACCACATGAAATGTTTAAACCATTGTTAACTAAAATGGATAAAACAACACAGAATGTGAAACATGACTAGATTTAGGATCTCTTAAAGGCGACTCAACAGTCATGACTGTAATAACTTCATTATTTAATGGACATAGATAGTTATGTTCCCGAATAAGATGGGACTAAACTCAAGAACGAGTACACAAATGACACAAACAAGCAGAAAAGGTTACAAGAACAGAAGAGTGGTAAGTAACTAAAGCTATGTTAAAAGAGATGCAAGAGGAAAAATTAAGTATGTACAGTTATCATATCTGAGAACAGGAGCAAGAAAGACACAAATAAAGAGGAGAGTCAGAAATTGCAATACTAAATGAGCCGTCGCTGGAAAGTGCAGGATTGAATAATGTTACACAACAGAGATAGATTGCAACGATTCATTATTTAACCCATTAATCATCACAGTGGTACATGTATTTAGAAGATTTTGGTGTGTAAATAGCGATCCTGTTGAAAACATACTAGCGTGTCCCATTATTCATCAATATGATTACTGTACACGATGGCCATTCATGCAATGTTAACGAGGATTTACATCAGTTATACAACATTATTGCAAATATGACAAATGGCAATATGGCGACAGCAGAAAGCAGATGCATAACAGGCAACACATAACATGTGAAGTTGTGGATAGAAACGAGAGTACAAAATTGATCAATCAACGTTGAACAGGTAGACCGGACAGGTTTATGAACAACAAGGTATACGATAAATGAGGTAAATATGACTGATAGGAGCGCTTTGCTTTGATCCATTACCACAAAACTCCATCCACGATCAGTGAGCGATTCAAATTTCTAGCAGCATCTGAACAGGCAGGTAATATTGGTGCCGTAAACGGTAACGACATCATTGAGGTTTTAATACATGTTCTGAAGAGTGTTCTGCTAAGGCTTGACCAGTATCAAATTGTGTACGAAGACCCGAGTGCAAAACAGTGGAAATGCTTCGCATTTCAAAAGAATTAATTGGCACTCTCAAATGGTGGTAAGCTTATATTGTGTCATCACAAACAAAATTGATATACTTCCTGATAATAACACTATGTTTTTTATGTGCGCTCGTTACGTTTGACCGTGCTTTACGGTCCTAATATGATATTAGACAAACATGAAATGTACGAGAGGGCGTTGATATACAATGATATCTTGAACAGTATTTGCAACGTTCAGCGAACAAGATTCAGTTTTTTAAATGGGGTGTGCATAATATCAAATGATCTCGACAGGCCGTTATGTTATTAAATGAAATGTTCAAGACTGATCATGATTACCAGGCACATCGCCACTCATATAACAGCATAATTATGTTATCGTCGGGTTATCGTGTGCGAATGGACCCTTCCCATTTATCGGATCCATCCTCGGTTTCAGCACCAGGAAGGGATTATCTGGTAATAGTATCCACAATGGAGATGTACCAGTGAACATCAAGGTGAACAGTTTAGTTGTCAGCTGCTCTATTGCTAATGTCTCTTCGGCCTGAAAAGTCATTTACTCCATGGCGATTAACGTGGATACAAATTAGCCCAAATCATTGCATTTATTACAGTAATGTGATCTCGTTAGCTAGCTGAAGACAAAACATGTGGCTCATGGATCAGGCTGGAAACGAATCGGATACCAATAACGAACAAATAACGTGTTACCTTCACGTAAAACTCAGTGCGTGTTCGATGGGAAAGACACAAAGAAGATGACAAAATAGTGATGGATTTCAGTATAAAAGACGGACCGATCATCTACTGCACGACAAAAAGTCGTAGGTTGGCTTTTAATCACGTTGTATTCATCGATTTGATGGGCTTTTCCTGAAATGGCTGCGAAAGTCTCTCACATTGCCCTCAAAACCGTTGAAGTTGTAAAGAACGGAGCTGAAACAGTATTAAAACAAATAGCGTTAGCAGGATCTTAGAGCATGCTATGCTGTCTGCGAGCAGCAGAGGAGGCGAATCAGACAACATTTTTAAACAAGTTTTCAATGGATTAAGGCTTAAAACAATGAAATCAGGCAAAAAATCAATGAAATCAGGCAAACAAAAAATCAATGAAACAGGCAAAAAATAATAATGAAAAAATCAATGAAATCAAAAACATGATCCTGCATCTTCAACCGAATATTTTATCCAATCCGATACGATATCGTGTCCTAGGGTCTGCTAAATTTATTGTCACAAATCCGTGCGGTTTTGACTGAGCATGACTAAAGAAATTTCGAAATTGATTATGATTCATATCACCGCAGCACCATTTCGTAATGTATGAGTATCAACTCCGTTAAATACACACAACACATTGCAATTATCGCGGCTCGCCTCCTCTGCTGCTGGGCTCATTTATTTACTGTGATTTTGACGATTTAACCAATCTTTCACGGAAAGTCTTTAAAAACCCTTCTGGGGTCGGTATTGATTTATTTTTCCGTCTGAGATATTCTATTGCAGAACGATACTGTGGGGATCCACACTCAATACAAATTTGATATTTCCTCCGTACACCTTTTCCACAACCAATACAGGGTTTTGGCCCCTCGGGACACCCTTGTTTTGCAGTACAATTATGTACCCCACAGAATTCCCCGTATGAATTTTTTCCACATCGCTGTGTAGATCCTAAAAACAACCAATTGCATTTATTTGTTGCCAACGCTGGATTCACCATTATTATTAATCGTTAATCAACATTCAATTAGACGTTAAAAAGTATATAGTATAATGATTAGTGATTACTCTGATAACGAAGATGATTTTTTGCAAACACCACAAACATATCATGATCTTCATCAATATTACAAAAGGCGTTTAGGACCGTCATGGAATGTTTCTAATAAAAAATCCGCCATTGAATTACTCACCGGGATAGTTATCTACGCCATGGTGTAATAATTCAACAACTGGGACAATTTTACGTTTTTGTAGACGATCCGGACATAACAGAATTTCAAGGGTGTTCTGCGGTGAATGAAATTATTCCCCGGGAGAGATTGAGATATCCCTCTATCGACATTGATTCTAAAAACCCATCGTTGGAGGAGTTGTTATTGTATTTCAACGACTTAGTTGACACTATCAATGATGTTTTTGGTTTTTGAAACCAGCGGCGGTTATCATAATTTATTGAAAACGATTCCGATCGATTTTGATACTCATCGGGAATTATTAAAAATAATTGCCGCAGACAGACCATCATGGAACGTTGATACACAGGCTGGATTATATAGTATCAAATTACCCGGGACAAGATCAGCAAAACAAAACAGCATTGATAAACGATTAATTTATCCTGTTGGATTTACTAGTTCATTATTGTCCTGTCCTGTTGGGATTCAGCCGTATTACGAAAAACGCACTGACAGCGATGATAATCTCACTAGTGATTGTATCACCAGTGAACAGATTTATCAGATTTCAGCAGCGCTAACTGGACAATCCGATCAAATCACTGGAATAACAAATCAAACCAGTAATATGATATCGCTGGGTAGAGTTCCTGGATCATTTTGTAATATTTGTCAGCGCCGACACGGATACAATGAGATTGGTGGATACAATGAGGGTAAAGCCATTGATGCATTTGTTGTAGTTTATTCTGATCGATTTGTGATAGGTTGTTTCCGTACCACAAAAAATAAAATTACGATTGACAGAACTGATGCTAGTATTTCCAATGATTATGAAAAATACGTAAAATCATATCATTATCGCCGTGAAGACCACAGTGGGGAATTTCCCATAAGGGTTCCGGATTATACTTACTGTGAGGCTCCTGTTCATGAAAACGGCCAAGGATGTAAAATTATCCTCAACGATGACTATATAGACGGTTCTGCTTGTGGGATGGGAAAATCAAACTCGGCGTGGAAATCAATACGAGATGACCAATCTGTGCTCTATTTGTCATACAGAAAAACATTTACCAGAAAGACCACCATCGACTACAATCTCGAATCGTATGAAAAAATTCATGGAACAATTAGTTTTGATACAAGAACTCATCGAAGGGTTATCTCACAAATAGAGTCTATTGTACGAGTGAGGGGAATTCCTGATGTGTTATTGTTAGATGAATGGCATGGCATTCTTCGTCAAATAATTTCATCGTGTCGTGGAAAACAGATTTGGGAAGCACTGGTATGGTTAATTTCATCAGCAAAACGGGTCATTGTACTTGATGCAGATGCCAACAATGATGATCTAGAATTGTTTAGAAAATATTTAAACCGTCCGGACATGAAATTTATTATCAACGAGTATCAACCCGATCATGGAAAGAAATTTATTGTGGAACCGTCCCATCATGACAATTACGCTAAATTGTTAGACGCGTTACAACGGGGAAATCGTGCAGTAGTTTTCACACAAAATAAACGACACGGAAATTATTCTGTAGAAGCCCTCGCTAAGTTGTTACAGCACTTGAGTACCGAGTGAAGTACTATCACGCTGATACTGATTCTGCAGAAAAAGAAAGAGACTTTGCTGATCCTGTTGAAGCGTTTAATAACATCGATGTAGTGATTTATAATTGTACCGTAGAAGCAGGAATATCAATCATAGATGAACGATTTAGGTACTTAGCGGTATTTTCTGAACAATGTCGGTAGAAGCAACTAAACAAGCAATTCATCGATTTAGAAATATTAATGAAATTCATTATTCAGTGACAAAACGATCTTCCACAACATTGCCACTCACACGTGATGAAATTATTTCTGCCATTGAATCACATGAGAGTGATTTATCCTCTACGGAATTGTTGTTCAGAACTCCAAATCTCAATGATGTGAATTCTAGTTATGGGTATGCATTTATCAGTGCCATTATCGATGAAAATAATTCCAAGTGTTATTTTACTGGACGACTGGTTACGATGATGAAAAGAACCGGGTATGAGGTCACTTGGGAATTACCAGACGAATATTCGATATGGTGTGAAAAAAATAAAACCAACAAAATCGATACCGCGGCAATTAATAATAATCCCGTCGTAGATGATTTTTTGAAATCTACCATCGGGGAAAGAATTTCTAATGCGGGAAATATTGACAGCACACAAAAATACCATCGATATGACCCTGAAGAACGATTAGAACCCTACGCGAAGAAATTGATGTATCTCAATCATGTTTTTCAAACTGATGTTGGAAAATTGGACACAAATCAAATAGAAGAACTTGATAAAAACGTATCACGGTTACAAAGATACCAGCAGGTTCTTGTTGATAAATTTAATGCTGGTAAGTCAATTATTACACAACAATGCCGATCTGATAAAATCAATCCACGGCAACAACTCGACATTGTCAGAAATGCCCTTGAAGTATTAAAACTTCCTGATGTGGTTCCGGATGATTTATCAGTGAAAAGTGTTTCAGTGGACCGTGCTGAATTAATTAGGAATATCACTGGGATGCTAAAACAACCGGACCAACTGGATAAGTATCAAGCGTTATTAAAACATTTCAATGAAATATTTCCTGATGTGCGGTTTAGAAATAAAACACTATCGATAAAGAACATCATTGAAAAAATCAAATTGATTTATAAAGAGTTCGGTGGAAAATTACAATCTGATGATAAAACTAAAAACGCAGGAAGATGTAATCTCACATTGTTTTATCCTGAATGGCCAAATCTGACTTCATAGATGATCCAACATGGATTAATGAAACCGTCGATGATGTAGGGTTTGCTGGAAAAGATGTAACTGCGACGGATACACACACTACAATGTTACGATTTCATGTTTGGACCGTTAATGGCTGGTTCTGTCGATATGATATGTCGGATTGATCAAAAAAAGAATGAAGGAAGTGACAGTATTATTTATTTTATATACAATTTGGTCACTTCCTTCATCACTGATAGAGCTGTTAAAACATCAAAAAAAAGACTTCCACGGTGATGCTAAAAATCATTAGTATTCAACGACGAGTAAAAAATTTATCAAGTTCAGTGTAGTACACCTTCGAGTATGCGATTTTCATCTTACCGAGTTTGATTATTTCATCGTCGGTGATGTCATTGAGGAAGTATTTATCAGAATCCGGTTGATTTTTTCTTATTACGACCCAATAATCTCCATCTAGTGCAACAAATACTTCTTGTTGTATAAAATAACTACCCTTACACTTCTTTATATCACGGAAGAATCTAATAGCGAGAGATGTATTTGGAAATCGCTCAACTATTTGCTGGGTCGCGTTTACTGCGATTACTGGTACGTGTTGATTTATTCCAAATTGGGATGATTCCCTGATTCGATTCTCACTGGAATTAATTATTTCATCGTCGGTGATGTCATCGTGAAAATAGTGATCAACGCCGGGTTGATTTTTTCTTATTACGGTCCAATAATCACCATCTGGTGCAACAAAGAATGGTTTATACACACCCCAACACTTTTTTGTATCACGGAAGAATTTTACAGCATCAGATAACTTCTCAAATCTCAGTATTATTCGTTGCGTTGTATTCACCGCAATTGTTGGTATTCTTTGATCACTGGACTTTAATCCACACTTTGATTCATTTTTCCCCGTCTTGAGTAATCGATTTATTCTGTTGCGGTAGTTCGGTGGGAGATTATTAATAGCGTGATCAAATACAGATAACGTCGAATCTCGTTTAGTCGTATCAATATCACCTCGTAATACAATCCAACAATCCCCATCTCGGGTTGGAAAAAATGATTTATCAATTGCGGTGCCAGCCCTATTGAAATACTCGCAAGTTTCCTTCATTGAATCAAATTCAGTAATTGTTCGTCGTGTGAGATTTAAACAGATAGTATTGATCCTACTGTCGTGATTGTAGATGTTATTTCGGGTTTTATCATACCGGAACAGTGGTGCTAGTTTTATTTTTCCCGATTCAACATCTTTGAGAAATTGACTGGCTTCTTGAGAAGCACGCTCAACGCGATTATTTATCCATGATTTTCCAAACACCAAACACCATTGTATGTATTATTCTGATATCATTTTAGTGTTTAATTAAATAACCGCTATTATATAATGTCGTTGTTTGAAAACGCATTAAACGATTATAGACGCGCTTATCCCACAGTGACCATTCGTGATAAAATCACTAGTTCTGGTAGAAGGTTAATCACGGAAAAATGTCCTGATGGTGTCACTCACATTTGTCACATTCATGAAAATAGAAATTCTGCAGCACGGATTCGTCTACAACAGAAATACCGACAACGAAACCAAAACGTGTTAGATGTAATTGAAAAACTTCTTAAACAAAAATAACGCGGTGGGTAATTGATTTCAGTATTAACTATTAAAAATGGCCTATCTGAAATGCGATATAGATCATTCAAGGGCAACTATCAATAAATCCTCATTCAACTGTCAAAGTGAAATATCATAATGGGAAATTCCGGGCAGTACAAAAATCGCCAGGGGGGGGGGGGAATTTGTAGCCAAAATGCTTGAGAACCGATCTGAACATGCAAGGCAACGATTGCAACACAAATTTTCTCAACGACAAAATCTCGTTAAATAGGTCTATTAAATTTTCTATGATTCTGTTCTTGTAATTCTTCATATTTTTGTACTGCCATTATTTTTTCACGATTACATTTTTCGTAGAACGGTTCTTCTGTTTGCTTTTTCGGATAAAGAATTTCATCGACTTCACGGTCTTGTTCAGGAATATGCTTTTTCCATGAATCATCACGTTGTTTGTGTTTTCGTTTTCGTTTGTTGTCATTGCCATCATTAGTGACTTTTTCCACAGGAATCTTTGAATACACTTCATTGATAGAATTATACTCTGATAATAAATAATTATATTTGTTGGTCAATGACGAATACTCTTCAGTGAGAGATTTTAATTCACATCGCACATCATTGAGTTCAGCCCTTAACCGTTCACGTTCCTGAACCACATCGCTACGACGTTGTACTGCGAGATCTAACTGATATTGTAGGTCATTATGTTGCTGTAACATAGATAGTTTCCCTAGTAATGATTTGTTTTCATTGGTCAAGTTAGATACTTTCCGAATTGTTTCTTTATCAATGATGCTATCACTAACAGCATCCACATCTTGTGTTTTACCGTCTAGAAAATCTGTTATTTCATTTTCAACTTCATTATCAATAATTCTTTCATTAGAAATGCTAGTATTTTCAAAATCATCAGATTTCCATCCGTTGATAACTGATTCTATACTTATCAGCGATTTCTGATAACGGTACAATATTTTTTGAGGCTTTTATCATCATGTGTTAGTAATCTGCGAAGCGGCATTATATAACAACAGGAAATATTTTTACAACTATAACAATAGCAACAAACACAACTACAACAACAATAACACCAATGGTACTATCACCACACACTGAATAGATCAAAAAAAGAATGAAGGAAGTGACAGTATTATTTATTTTATATACAATTTGGTCACTTCCTTCATCACTGATAGAGCCGTTAAAACACTTCCATGACTGTCCCACGATCGGCACATTACATGAAAAGGTGCCGTTTCCGCATCAATGATAGAATGAAATAACACTTCCATGGTGGTGAATAAAAAATATTTCATACTGAATGAATCCTTATGGAAAATCGACCACGTGACTGTAAAATCAGTGAATAATGAATCCTAACAGCTCTGAAAGTTCTTTTAAGAACTTTTCCTTATGGAAAATCACGTGCAAAATCGACTACTTGACCCTACGAGGTTTTTTGATAAAAATCAGTGAAAAATGACTAAAATTTGATGAAAACAGTCAAAAATTGATGAAAAATGGCTAAAAACGATTAAACATCAATCCTAACAGCCTTTTTCTACTGAAAATCACATGCAAAATCGACTACTTGACCGTAAAATCTCCTTGGCATTTTCAACTGAAAACCACCAAAATGGCATAAAAAAACCACCAAAATGGCATAAAAAAACCACCAAATGGGCATAAAAAACCACCAAATGGGCATAAAAAACCACCAAAAGGCACTATAAATAAAAATATTTCACTGGCACTATTTCACTGGCACTATAAATAAAAATATTTCACTGGCACTATTTCACTGGCACTATTTCACTGACTCTGTTGCAACAATCAATACTTGTATCAGTATCATTCATTTTATAAGCTTCAGATGGTGAATTAACAACTCTGTCACAATCTCATCTCAGATGCTAAATATAACAGCAGTGAGATTTTTATAAAATAATTATTTTTTCTGCATCAAAAATATATCACCACTTTTTGTTGTTCTTGTTATTGGTACTACTTAACTGTTATTACTTACTGAAGCAATTTCGCAATAACAACAACAACAAAAAGTGGTGATATATTTTGCAACGATAACATATGGATATTATTACGCGGGGATATTAATGAAGAAAGATGAAGTTGGTTTGATGATCTAGAAACGTTATTTGATAACGCTGTAGAAGATCTCCCTGAAGAAGAATACCGAGTAGTAAAAAATCATCTCGATAAAAAACGGAAGTGTTAATACTACTAATGATTTTTGACACGATCATGGGAGCGTTTTAACAGTTCTATCATCGATGGAGAAATTGTGGAAATAAATAATTATCACACTTTCCTCATTTTTTTTTTACATCAATGACATGTCGGATGATTTTTAACACCACCATGGAAGTGTTATTTGATTGTTTTAACGGCTCTATCAATGATGGAGCAAGTGTGGAAATTCTTATAAAAATAAATAATACTAGCACTTGCTCCATTCTATTTTGATCAATCTGACATATCATATCGAGAGAACCATCCATTAACGGTCCAAACATGAAATTTCAACATTGTAGTGTGTGTATCCGTCGCAGTGATGTCCTTTCCACCGAATCCCACATCATCAATGCTTTCATTAATCCATGTAGGGTCGTCTATAAAATCCAATTTAGGCCATTCAGGATAGTATCGCGTATAGTTGGATCGTTCAGCATGTCTTTTATCATCCGATTGTAATCTTCCACCGAATTCTTTGTAAATCAATTTGATTTTTTCGATAATATTTTTCACTGATAGTGTTCCTTTTCTAAAGAATTTCACATCCGGAAATATTTCATTGAAGTGTTTTAAAAACGCTTGATACTTATCGAGTTGGTCAGGGTTTTTTAACACGTCATTGATATTCCTAATTAACCCAGAACGATTCACTGAAACACTTTTCATTTCTAACTGATCCGGAACCACATCAGGGAGTTTTAACACTTCAAGGACATTTCTGACAATGTCGAGTTGTTGCCGGGGAGATATTTTATCAGATCGGCATGGTGTAGTTATTACCGCGTTTCCTTGATTGTGTTTATCAACAAGAACCCGTTGATACCGATGTAATCTATTAACACTTTTGTCGAGGTGTTCTATTTGATCGCTATCCAATTTTCCAACATCAGTTTGAAAAACATGATTCAGATACATTAATTTTTTCGCGTATGGTTCTAATCGTTCTTCAGGATCATATCGATGGTATTTTTGTTGTTCACTGTCATTGTTGGTGACTTTATCACCGGTGATTTTATCACTAGCCGAAGCAATTCTTTCTCCGATAGAACTCTTCCAAAAATCATCTACAACGGGATTATTATTAATTATCGCGGCATCGATTTGTTTTTCTTTCTTTGTTTTTATTTTTTCACACCACAACGAATATTCGTCTGGTAATTCCCAAGTGACCTCATACCCGTGAAAGATTGGTTAAATCGTCATAAAAAGGGCCGAGCAGCAGAGGAGGCGAGCCGTGATAATTGCAATCTGCTGTGTGTATTTAACGGAATTGATACTCATACGTTACGAAATGGTGCTGCGGTGATATGAATCATAATCAATTTAAAAATTTCTTTAGTCACGCTCAGTCAAAACCACACGGATTTGTGACAATAAATTTAGCAGACCCGAGGACACGATATCGTATCGAACTTGATAAAATATTCGGTTGAAGATGCAGGATCATGTTTTTGATTTCATTGATTTTTTCATTATTATTTTTTGCCTGTTTCATTGATTTTTTTGCCTGATTTCATTGATTTTTTGCCTGATTTCATTGATTTAAGCCTTAATCCATTGAAAACTTGTTTAAAAACGTTGTCTGATTCGCCTCCTCTGCTGCTCTGCGACACCTTCGCACAATCCTACGCCTAGTCCTACACCCGAGAGGGGAACGTTATTGCCTTATACCTATTTTAGGTATATATGTAATGCGAGTGACAGCGTGAGGTTCAGCAGACACGAACATGCGTTTGAGAAAGTATACACGCACACCCCGACCGATGAAGTGCTTTGTGGTGGATACAGTAAAAAAAACGAAATCTAAGAAACAAACTCAAAATGTTTTTGTTTTAAAAATGAAAAGGAACTTCATCCCGCCTACAATCATTGACCTCTATCGCTATTAGGAAGTTTGGGCGAGTTTTAGAATATGATTAGATTCTTATATTCTTATATATTGCCCACTGTAAGTTTAGACCTCAAGATGGTCTATAAATTGCACTTAAAAACATCTTTTATCTGCACGCTCGTTAAATAAATAAAAATATATAAGTTGATTTATTTTTCATTCATATTGAGAGATATAGAATCGCATATAAATTGTTGACATTTGAATACTTTGTATTCATATCTACAAGTAATTCCAAAAGTTATTACTTAAAGACGATGGTATCTTGAAAGAATGTAAGATCAATTGTTTTAGTGCGTAGGATATGTTAGTGACGTTTTGATTCTTACATTGATAATATTATACCCCTCAGAAACAACCATCAACACATTCATAGTAAAATATGCGAACACATGTTTTGCCTAGTTAATACAAACTAACCATTTTTAAAAAACAGAAAATTTGTAATTTAATAGATCACGACAGTATGTGCTATGTATCCAGCAATATCCATGCAGTAAATGATTCATTATTTATGTTGTATAGGTTGGATAATTTGTTTGTTTGAATGTAATTTATAACGTAGCATTAACATTATTTTTTCAGTCATATCGCTATGATATCTGCAGCGAGGTAGTTTATAGCGACGTTTAGCACTGGGGCATCATGCCGCATACATGTAACATGATATCCCACCCAGTCACATTATCCTGACACCAGGCCGACCAGTTCAAACACTAACCTCTTAATGCTGAGCGCCAAGTCAGGCAGCTATTATTATCATTTTTGTAACTCTTTGCTATGACTCTGCCGGAAATCGAACCCACTAGAGCCACCAGAGCGGTTACTGTAGAAGTAAAACAAATTAAAAGCGAAGAGTAAAACTACCACAGCCACCAGATAAATAATTTTCAGACTATATGCAACATATGTTTTAGAACACAATACCGTTCTTTATATTACTTTCACTCGGTTATCATCACTAGAGAGTACATCATAATTTATACATGCTTGACTTATGCCCAGTTTTAATGTCCAGTCATGTCATACCAAATGAATCAGGACTTTCCCCATTGCAAAGCCATGTTAAATCCGAATGTGCACATTTATTTTGCCTTTTATTGTCCAGGATCAGGAGAATCTAATCCGCAAACATCATTATTAAGTCATAATTATTATTATTATTATTATTATTATTATTATTATTATTATTAATATTATTATTATTATTAGTAGTAGTAGTAGTAGTAGTAGTGTTCGTAGTAGTAGTAGTAACATAAGTAGTAGCCGTATCATCAGCACCAATATGATTCATTATTGGTTATATCCACTTAATTATCCTCGCCATTAATTGTGTTCCAATGAAAGATTAATAATATCCACATATCTTCTCGAATAAGATACATGGGTTTGGGTATCGCATACTTAATATGTCATTTGGATATCTACATAAATTGAATTTCGAAACAAAGCTGAATCGAGTAAAACGTTAAATAGTCCCTGATTGCAATTATGGTAGCATTCAATCCATATCTAATAATGAATTAATTAGACGGAAATATAAAGCATAATAGTTTGCCTTAGCAAAATCTAATGATTAAATTTTATTTCATAAACGAAATATAAATTAGCTCTAAATTATGTTATTATTTGGAAAGCGGCATGAATGTGCCTTGACAACTCTTTTAAAATAAAAACTCAATGACATGAAAGGATAATAAATTTAATCAAGATTAGATATTGTAACTGATAAATGCTTAAACGTCCTAGAATTCATTGAACGAGTAGATATAAGATTTCATATACTCCGCTAACAGGATGAGCTATAAAATTACTCGCATAAACAATAATTACTCCATAAATCCATTTTGGCGATGTTGTTTTTTCTTTGCTTATACTTTTCTTAGGAGTATATCTCTGTCATTCTTCTGGTTCACATCTCTTCCATGATTTGTTTAATCTAGATACCCCGACATAGCACCAAGCAGAGCTCGAGGAACGCTTTTGGCATGGGCTATGCGGTGCACAACAAAAGTCCCAGTTTCCATCTAAGTCGACATAGCACCAATAATATTTGTCTCCTTTTGCTATGTCGTTCTTGTGTACGCCACAAGGATATGTAGTGAGACATGGTCTTCCTTGAATATCGCTTGTGCGTCCGCTTCCACAATATTGATCAAGACTTCCAGAAGGACATTTTAGGGTCTCGTCATAATATGCGCAATCACCAGTGCAACAATAATCCCAGCTGTAGCTAGAGCCGCTATAGTCGGTATAGCACCAGCTATAGTCTGCCTCTTGATGATATCCGCAGTTTTCGTTCCCCCGACACTTTGTACGCCCAGCGGTAAACTGGCGGGGTTTCGTTCCTGATGAACGAAGACTATTTTCCCTTGTGTTAATATTATCTTCTGTTATGACGTATTGTGCTGCAACAAGTAGCACTAACACAATTGCCATGTTCATCATCATTCAGACCTAAAATATAAATAATGTCCATTAGTCTCATGTTATATCAAATTGTACTTACACATGTATGTATGTATGTATGTATGTATGTATGTATGTATGTATGTATGTATGTATGCATGCATGCATGTATGTATGTATGTATGTATGTATGTATGTATGTATGTCTTGCTGTATGTATGTATGTATGTATGTATGTATGTATGTATGTATGTATGTATGTATGTATGTATGTATGTATGTATGTATGTATGTATGTATGTATGTATGTATGTCTTACTGTATGTTTTACGGTATGTCTTACTGTATATATGTATGTGTTACTGTATGTGTTACTGTATGTGTTACTGTATGTGTTACTGTATGTGTGTGCGTGTGTATGTATGTATGTATGTATGTATGTATGTATGTATGTATGTATGTATGTATGTATGTATGTATGTATGTATGTATGTATGTATGTATGTATGTATGTATGTATGCAGATGTGTATGAATCTTTCTTAAGTACATTGACTTTCAGGTTTTATACAAGATCTGAACTGGTGAATGCAACTAGTTCGTCCAACATTTGATGGGAAACTCCATACGAGAGTCATACCTGACTGATTTTCAAAATCTAAACTGTACAAAAGAGCTTTAGCAATGTTATTTCCAGGGATGGTTCGGTTCACGAGAAGATCTCCGCGATAGTTACTATCTTTCATAGGAGAAACAAGATGATTTAATATTTAAATTTGTTTAAAGATTTCTTCGCGTTAACTTGTTATATCAACACGATATTCTTGGAAACGTTGCAGTAATTGCTCTAGTTGTCGCTTATATGTTCTTTATTAATACTTCTGAAATATCTGGTAATTTCATCCTGGCGAATATTTGCATATTTAAATACTCTAAAACCGAGATGTTCTTGAACAATGTGTCAGGTTACATAATCTTTATTAATAAGGCTAAGATAACCAGCCAGCTTAGCATTTCTCTGTAAATGATATTTATATGATGGGTATTTTAGGTTCAGGTGGTTGTGGTGGTGCCTCTCAGGTAACTTTAGGCCATCCTAAAACAGTTCTAATTGATGACTGATAAATATCCACATTTGTTTGCTAATTAATTTATATCGCTGTTGATAATTTTGGTTTATGGACTTTTATAGCTAGTTTTGATTTTTATTCCAGCAATAGATTTAATTCTGCGCTGAAATTGATCATCTATTTGTTCGATATGGTATGAACCTTTCTGTAGTCCAATAAAGATTGATAAGGTTGTTACATCTAGTTATTAGTTATCTGATATTATTTCGTCATTGAACGATTATAATTTGGAGGCATTCAATTTGATTATATGCTCGTGTATTTTTGTTTCGCTAACATGTAGATAATTTTTCTCGTTGCAATTATATTAAGATTACTATCGATTATTGTCGCCACTGAAACACAAATTGCTATAAATGGAAGTGGAAATATAGCATCTGATTTAGTTTTATCTGAAATAGCACCCGCTGGTAGAGTAAGTCGGATTCCAGTCTTGTCATGTTTAGCATCATTTCATTGTGTATGCTTTCGTTCTCTCATGTTATATTTTCATTGGCTGCAGTAAACAAGTTACTGGCAACATAACATTAACATCCGAAACGTTTTCACCCATAATATTAATAGCTTGCATTGATAATTTATTGTTTTGCGATTGGTGCTATTTTGTAAGCCATTCTTACAAATAAGCCTACAATAATATTACCGAAAACATTGCCATACGTTGCTTTATAGACTGGTAATCGTGAATTTTTTACTTTGAAAATTACAGGTCCTTGGTGTCGTTGAAGTATTATCATTGGATGGCTTCGTTTTATCTAATCGCTGTGACACTTAGTCACTAGCATAATCATCAACGAGTTCATCGAAAAATTCCCGGTATACGCCAATATCTATGATAGCACCTTGAAAGAAGCGTCGTCATTAATTAATTCCGGAGATTTATTTCTATCCGCGCTCCTCCTATGAAAACTTCTAATCGTGCTATATCGGAAAGAATATCATTATGGCAGGTAGTAAGTCTTCTACCACCATGGCATGGAATATCACTTGCGCCAGAATGATAATCTTTTGCTTATAGTTGATTTACGTTTCCAGAAAACTTCAAAAACTCTGGATCATCCCTAATAATTACTACCTTCATTACTATGAATTTCAAAAAGTCATCGTACGATAATTACCCTCATACAATTTTTGAAATTCTGACAACACATCCGACGATTGATTTGAATTATCTGCAGTATGTTTAGCTAATTTATCATCATCCTTATCTTTAAATTTGTCAGGAATAATTTCTGCAATACATTTTGAACATATGGAATAATTTATATCTCTTGTTTGTTTGTTTATTTGAATAGGATTTTTGATGACGCTTTAACAATTTGTTAGTCATATCTCTACGATGTCTGCAGTGTGGTAGTTTATAGTGAGGTTTAGCACTGGGGCATCATGCCGCAGATATATTTATAAAACATATCAGCCAAGTACTGTGGACCGGAAATATCTTTTCCATATGTAGGTCAACACATTCTTTTTTCTTTTCATACGTAAAAACAAACAAATTCTGGAAACTCTGGGTTACCGAAAAAAGTCTGAATTTGTGTGATGCCCGTAGAGACCTCAGAAACACCAGTAACAAACACCACGGTGGCGGTGGAGTATTAGAACAAAAAAATATCAGAATAAGATTGAAGAAAGCAAAAGAAGATTGAATTGGGCAAAAGTACACACAAATATAGAGAAGTCTGATAAAGAATATCAGCAAAAAGGCATTCCAAATTGTGAAAGAACTCACCACACAGAAGGAACCAAGATCCAGTACCATTCAAGACTAAAATGGAACATTCCACACAGAAGCAAGTGACATTGCAGAAATATGGACTGAGTATTGTAAATAACTCTACAACCATCAGTTAACAGGAGCCCCAGATGTGCTTGAAGTTCCAAACTCCACAAATGATGATGATTTCCCCATTCTCAAAGAAGAGGTGGAGTCAACATAAGAGCACTGAAGAATGAGAAGGTAGCTTGAGTAGACAACATCCCAGCTGAACGTGTCAAGAATGGTGGAGAAACAGTGATAGAGCTGCTAAGAAAAATCTGCAAGAGGATCTGGCAGACATGGAATGGCCATCACAGTGGACACAGTCACTGATTATAACACTCCCCGAAAACAACATATCCAGCTGTGCCAAATTTACAGAACTATCAGTTATATCAGCATTGATGCTGAGGAAAATCATGAACGATTTATTCAAGATTAGGGTTCTGTGTGAATAGTACTCACACCATCAACATGACATATATCATATGTTCATAGATTTAAAAACGGCGTTTGACAGAGTGTGGCATGAGGCATTGTGGGCTACAATGATGTAGTACTTCATGTGTCAACAGTTGACCAATACCATCAAGCAGCTATACACCAAGGCTACCAGTGCTGTAATTGCTCAAGGTAATGTGGGGATTTTTTCGAGACAACAGTTGGAGTACGGCAAGGATGTCTCCTCTCACCCACGCTTTTCAACATCTACTTAGAGCGGATCATTAGCGAAGCTCTGTAAAACCACTGCGGGTCAGTCAGCATAGGAGGGTGTAACATAACCAAACTACGACTTGCAGACGACATTAATGGGCTGGCAGGCAGTGAAGATGAGATTGCCACATTACTGAAGAACCTGGATGAAACATATTTTCAGATTTGACATGGAAATAAGCGCCGAGAAGATAAAGCTGATGACAAATAGTGGCAAACAAATCTCAACTAAGATTAAAGTCAGAAGACACAACCTTTAAACAGATAGCCAAGTCAAATATATTGGTTCCATAATCACCAAAGATGGATCAAGAGCAACATTTTTATTACGAGCAGCACAAACAAAGGTAGCTATATCAAATCTAAGACCCATCTGGAGAGACAAGACTATCTATCTGAGAACTAAAATCAGACTATTGAGAGCACTGGTCATATTAATTTATTTTTTTGTATTCATGCGAGGTTTGGACCCTGACAGCAGAATTACAAGGAAGAATACATGCACTTGAAATTAGATGCTACAGAATCATCGTTGGCGTCTCTTACATCGACCATATCAGAAATGAAGAAATGCGTAGCACCATCAGGCACGAAGTAGGCCAATAGGAAGACCTCCTCATCACTGTCAAAGAGAGAAGTCTGAAATGGTATGGCCATGTCACTGGAGTCAACAGTCAATCCGCAAAAGTACCGCCGTCCAGTGTCCAAGGAGGCAGAAGGAGAGGTAGACAGAGACAAAAGTAGACTGACAACATCACATAACTGAGCAGGAAAAGTTTCGCGGAGACTCATGCATTGTGACATGATCAAGATAGGTGGAGGGAACTGGTCAGATGTTCAGCAGCACAGTGCCTAAACGACGACACTAGGTCAAGGGATGATGATGATGAATTTGATGATGATGATGATGATGATGATGATGATGATGATGATGATGATGACGTTATTTTGTATTGAATGTTTGTAAGAAGCCTCAGTTTAACAAATGAGCTTGTGTCACCCTCCCTGCTGCTGCTGCTGATTTTCACTTGCCTTTGTCAATACGGGACCGAATTCTCAAGCAAGCCATCGCCTATAAATCTTCAATAACCTCAAACATGGGGAAGGTTATAGCTTTGACAAGTGGCATCGTCATTCATGTAATTAAAACGTACCTACAATGTTCACTCTATCATTGCTTATGCATGCCAGCTAAACGCCTCATCTTTAAACTCTTAAGACTACTCTGAGAAATCAGAATCAACATGTACTTTCAAGCCTAATATGTGCACGTAGGAAGAGATAAGGACTTCTGATCGGTCCTTACAGAAGTGCAGTTCATTATCGTTCGGTGAGATTGAGATGTTAAATTACAAATTTGAGTCTGAGATGATGTAACTTTGTGAGTCAAAGAATAATCGACATCATTATTATCACCATCTTCCACCTTTTCTTCTCATCAAGAGCTGTGTTGACTTTGCTGAAGATATGTTTCTTTATATCTTTTAAACTGTTATGTTCCAAACGCAGATACTATTATGACTATATCATTTTATCTGATTAAGTAATACAAATTGCAAGAACCTACTAAAGTTTGTCCAGTTCAGCAATTCCCTTAAATTCAAAGTAAAAAATGCAAAAGAACTTAATTTATTCTCATTTAAATCCCACATAGTTCCAAAACATTACCACAAATCTAAATCATAGAACGGTCGGAATGAGTTTCAATGATGCTCTGAATGAAATACAATATTGATACTTTTGATGTTTCATTAGTCTTGAAAAAGTTAATATGCCACGTAAGCCGCATTCTTTCATACATCACAGTTGTATAATTCATAATGTTATGTAATGTAAAATTTATTTAGGCAAATTAGATATCTGCCGAACTATCGAAATACAAATATCATTTGTAGAATGGTTAATATAAAAAAAACACCTGCAATCTTTAAAGCTTACCTGTTGACGCAATTTCCTATATGATGACACCTTCAATGTACTTTGCCAACGAGTTCTTTTCAAGATGCTTTCAATGACTCAAAACACCATTTATATATACAGAACGAATGACCTAATAACAAGGGGTGGATAGAACATTGTATCGATGGGTTATTGGGTGTCAGAGAGTTTAACCAAACAACCAAACGTGACCTCTGTCTGTGAAATTGTAAAAGTTCAGGGTGGATGCGAAAGACACGTGTATTTATATGTGTACGTGAATTTCTCCAAGGCGAATTTATTTTATATTTATAGTAATATGTTCGATTAGTTTATGGACTAGTGTGGTTCTTGAATAAAAACTCTTTTTTCCCTTTAGCTAACCAATGTGTTCAACATTAGTATATGAAAGATCAAGCCTTCTTATATGTTATTTATATAACATACAAATACATTGGATAGGGTATGTGAACTTTCCGACATAATATACATCCAGTTCGTTAATAACAATGTGACCTCACGATGACACAGTAAATAGCAACTCTGTACTTATCTTTTACATAAACAACAATTATATAATACATGTTATAATTTTATATCAAGTATTACTCCACATGGTTTACCAAGTCAATAGTTCGTACCCCACTAGTGTTTATATACAATCATGTAATAACCATATTGATTTACACTCTCAGTTATTAGTATTCCACATTCAGACTGTATATTAATAGTTACAACACATGTTTTGTTTTGCCTGGAATTATGTGGGCACTTGTACTTTACATAATATAAGACACGACTTGTATTGTACTGTATATAAATAATGTACAAAAAATGAAAGATTGTTTTAAAGGTCCTGGAAAGTATTTCATGGAATACGATTGTAAAGCTTGCTCGCATTTTTTATTAATTGTCTTTGCATTACAGCATCGGTTTGTGACAATTATAGTAACAGGTATGGGAAAAACAGGTGGAGTAATAATTGATTGGATGGTCAAACACGCAGTGTAATTAGTATTCCAGAGTATAGCAAGTGAGTTTATAACTGATATAAATGTATAATAGATGGGATAATAAATAGTTGCACAGTATATCAAAATGAGGTAATAACTGATAGCAAAGTAATATATATTGATCAATAATTATATGCAAAATAATAATAATAATAATAATAATAATAATAATAATAATAATAATAATAATAATAATAATAATAATAATAATAATAATAATAATGAGGACTTTGTATAGCGCCTAATCTTTGAAAGCTGTAAGCGCTTTACACCATCAATAATAATATGACTACACTACAGAACAACAAATGACAAAAACAATGAAATTGGAATACATAAAACATGCTGAAAATATATAAGATACAAAACATGATTAGGTCGCTAAGGTTGTCATTGATCAATAACGATATGCAAATATAAAGCAATACAAATGGGTAAAACTGTAAACATTATCTGTAACAGAATTGTTACCGAGAGGAGGGTGGACTAAATGAACAATACAAACACAATTTGTGAAAGAAAATATAAATTTATGTAATAAATTATAAATGAAAAAATACAGATGTAACAACACAATAATTCATGCACTCAACCCACAATTACACTCACAACCATTCACAATACATGAACAAATTAAATAACAATACAAAAGGAATCTCAGATGTAAAGGGATCTCTTGGATTATACACAGATCCAAGAATCCTTTACGAAAGTTAAATAAATGCAAGTATGATTTACGAAAAAAATAAACACAAACGACAAACTATCTATCGCACGATGGATTGCGATAACTAGCACGATCATATACTTGTATTCAATCAAGTTGCTAGCTTTTATTGATATCTATGTGATCACTTGAAATATTATTGCGATCTGACATAAGCATGCAAATACAACAATGTATTAAATTATATTACAATTTCAATACACCTATGTGTCTCCCCTGTATAACCGCACGATTCAGCAACAGTTGAATCGTCTCCCAGTTTCCCCGAGAACCGAGGGTTGACCAATACTATTATCGGACGTTACCCTTCACGGATCCACCGCAGTTATACGTTCAGACAGCATACAACATCTACCCGAACCAACGGTTCCTCACTCCCCTAGATGTCGACCCGGACGTTTTACAACTCTAAGACAGCTCCTACACTCGGACTTCTAGCTTTCCGGATATTTACACGTTACACAGATGTTGTCGAACAGACAGTTCGACACACAGACAGATACTTCAATTCCGTTTGCACAAATTAACGGCACAAGCACATTCAGATATTTATACAGAGATGTTCCAGAACAAACAATAGATGTCCCACAACAAATCAGACGATATCAAAGACGTTTATCAAAAGATGGTATCAGATGTGTTAACAGCTACGGTATCAACGATTTTATTAGCAGCTACGGTATCAACGATGTTATTAGCAGCTACGGTATCAGAAACATTGTAACAACTACGTTAGCAGCTACGGTATCAGAGACGGTATCAACGATGTTATTAGATGCGCTATCAGTGATGTACTTCTACGGTATCAACGACGGAATCAGCTATAATAAACAAAACCAGACTAATAATAGTTGTCTCAAAAATAATCTAAGCCGTAGATTACGATATTGCATTTAAAGCCTAATAGTGACTAGTAATTCCAAATATTCCACGTTCATTGCAATAAAGCATCATTATACGAAATGATAATCTGAATAAAATTCACAATAAAACGAAATGTAAATTTAACACTCACCCCTTTGGCTGGAGATTTGCAAGACGAGGTTATCTATCCTTTGATTAGATATTTTGGTTCCCGTAAATAATTATGAGAAATACTTCGCCTTATATACTCTCAATAGTTGAACATAAATCACATCGAGCTTGCCGTGCACCACGTAAAACGAGTACTTCGGATTTCATGTAAATTACAAATTGGCACATGCAAATCGTTACACGCCACTTAATCACCCCAGGTAATGCGTGTACGACGAAATCAAGAAAATGGTGAGTTTCGTTTGCAATTCAAGAAGAACAAAAATCAGTTCAATTTTCGCCTAATTCTGTGACATTATCAAACAAGTTGGATAATAATTAAATGCAAAGTAAATTGGATTGAGTAATAACAAGCTATTGATGATGTAAAATAAGTTGAGTGATATTTATTGGAATAATAAAACTAACTAGGAATAATAGATAACAGGAATATAAAACGGATGTGGCAATAACCTTTGGTATAGTACAAAGATCGGTTAATAATTATTGGCATTTTAAAACAAACGGAATTCTCTCAGACAAATCTCATAGATGAAAACGTTTGTTTTAAATACAGAACATATACAGTGAACGGTCTTCATGGAATTATGCAAAGTGATTGTGACTACATTTAAAACACGAATACATTATAATGGTTGAAGTGTATAATGTTAATGATCACGATGTGTTATTTTGATGTCACATTCCGATTAACTGTATATCAGGCAGTTTATGTACCTTATCGTTTGTATTTCTATAAGTACTATTTATGGAAGCTTGACTTTTTACATACCGACGGTGTATACATTTATTCTTTAAAAGTAAAGTGGATAAAGTTCCTCTTGATCGAGTGAGAAGTAGAGGAAAAATGAGAGTGGGAGAGATTACGACTCAATCGTATTCCAGTGTACTCAATGATTTATGTACATTCCTGACATAATTATTCACTGCAGCATAAGTTATCTTTTGCTATCAATTTAATGAACGTATTGAAAATACACACAAACACACTCGTGTAAAAATTTGCACTCTGACATACAGAAGAATTCCCGTTATAATGAGACACGTTGTACTCAACGTTATACCTTGTTCACGTTAGAGGGTATAAAGTGGACAAACTTAATAATTATTCGAAAGCTGCCGTGTTGTGTAATTTCTCAGAAAAAAATCAACGTATCCAAATTTGAAACTAAATGGTATTTTATAATAGGATATTGGACTTATCGTGATGCAATATGGGAATGGTGAAGTGCTTAGCAAACACACACACACATACACACACACACACACGTTTACACATTTATTAACACATTTGCCTTCTATTTAATTTATTATACCTGTTTTTTTTCCTTTGCCTGTTATTTCTAATCTTGGACATGTGCAGATCAACATAATCTCTCTCTCTCTATCTCTCTCTCTCTCTCTCTCTCTCTCTCTCTCTCTCTCTCTCTCTCTCTCTCTCTCTCTCTCTCTCTCTCTCTCTCTCTCTCTCTCTCTCTCCCAGTATGGGAAAGGTAAAGACTCCAAGAATGTACAACTATCACAGGCTAAAATGAACACATCGCCATAATAGACATCCAGTCAGTTAATCTCCATGTGACCGCACAATGACACACCATAAATAGTAACCGAATAACGTTCAACGATTATAATGGTTTAATGTTTAATGTGTTGTTACTATCATCGTACACAATTTTAAGAAGACATAATTTACTGATTGCCCTATAGTTAAAGCATCATTCACCATTCTTCCAGCTCTCTGTGTGGATTCCATTTGTTTTATTCTGCCAATAAGTATTGCCCGACTTGTTTTACTATAACAAAAGTTATTTTCAAATGTGTATTATTTTCCTATTATTTTACTATTAAAATAAATATCGCCCCACGTGTTTTACGTTGTCAATAACGTATTACCCATTTGTTTCACATTGCATGTATTTATTTCCCCACTTGTTTTCCTTTGTCTATAATTATTGATCCACGTAGTTTACTTTGCGCTAAGGTATTACCTCTATTCCCTCTACGTTGGCAATAATTTTATCCCACATGATGTGCGTTTCTATCTATGATAAAATCACATTTGTTACTTTGTTAATAATTAGCACATTAGTTGTTTGACATTTCAATCAATTGGTTTTGCCATCTCGATAATTTGTATCTCCCTAGTGTCATTTACAATCAATTATTATGCAAAGTGTGTTCTTGCAGGTCTACCCGTGAAACTTATCACTCTGGAAATTGTATGTATCTTAATACTTCAAATAGGATCATTCGTTCTTTTTCTACCACCTTCAAGTAATCCGGGTTCATATAGCATTACCTATTACTGGCTGTTTTTGAAAATTCATGTTGCTGTCTTGCTATGTATTATTTTTAATTTCACTAACATGTTTCAATGCAGATGTGCAAGTAATTTCATTATTTAACGCAGCTATTACACTTGGTAATCTTGCAACCCATTCACGAGATCTTATATCATTCAGAAATTTTATTTGCATATTCGTATCCAAATAACTGGCCAGCAAGTGTTCCTTTAAATCGTTCAAAAATTTCCTGATAAGGGATTTGTCCTGCAACTTCGTTGTTTTTGGACCTTATCAGCTTTCATGAATTAGACGTCATCTGGGTAAACAAAACATTAATACTTTGAGAGAACCCTAACGATTGATAAAGTAAAACAAAATATCCCAATTGAGAAAATATTGATCAGTTAGAGGCTATTGTTTCGCGTTATTGACCTTATATTATTTTCCTTTCCCTAGGTTTTTTTATTTTAAGGAATGACATTCCATGAAAAGGTCGCTTCAGTCTCCGTGTTGCTGTTTGTGTGTATTTATAACTTTATCAAATGATCAGTAAATGAAAACTAATGCTATCATGAAAGTTTATGGCAACAATGTACATCAGTCCTTGGGTAGATGGTAAAAGGATTGGAAATTAATATCTGCCTCACTTTTTTCTCCTCGCCCTCTCTTTCTCTCTCTCTCTCTCTCTCTCTCTCTCTCTCTATGAACTTTATCGACTTTCCTTTTAACGAACAAGTGTATATCATCATCAGTATGTGAAAGACAAAGCCTCAATAAATGTTATTTGTAAAACATACACATTCAGCTGATAGGGTAAATACACATAAGACACATTCAGTCGGTTAATCCCAATGTGACCTCAGGATGACACACTGTGCATTGTAGCACTATAAGTTCAACCATTATAATAATTGTATGTATTAGCTGTCGTTAATATCATTTTGTACAGAACTACAAGAAAACGTAATTTACTGTATATATTATTGTTACACGCACAGGGGTATTCACTTGACCGAGCGGTGTCAAAACCCTGGCGCAAGTCACGCTGGAAGTCATATGTTTTCCCCAAATTTTCAAAGACTTCCATACAACTTGAGTTGTAAAATGGAAAGAAAGACGTGTCTGCTATAATTAATAATCTTTGCTCTAATCAATTGGCGACCCAGAGGAGACAACGTGCCCAAGAGTCCATTAACCGCACCTTAGCATGGTTTTTTCTTCTTTATCATCCTATTTCCGTACCGCAAGCCCGTCATGCCATAGAAATTCCACTAGTATTCCCTTACTAACTGGGAAATATTTAACTGCGCGACCCTAGTCCAGTCAATCCACAGAATTTCCGGCGTATCACGCTTATATACATACGCCTATTTTCCACTATGGACACATAAACGGTACCTACCAAGTTCCAACTTATTGATTCCATTATATTCCCCCCATAAATACTGCCATTTCAATCACATCACTTTTATACACCGCGGAAATTTAATATGGACTATGTTACAAAAAGGGACAGTCATTCGGCTTGTACCCAAATTCACTACTAACGACCCCAGCATGGTTCAAATTCACTAACACTCGGCTCTGTGATGTTTGCTACTACTAACTGGCTAACTATTTCGGGCTAGTAATGTTTCCATGGCACCGAAGACCAACTACTCGCACAAATTAAAAACGGGATGCTGTCAAATACACATACTCCAAATTTATTACATTATATTTAAAAGCTCCAGGCATCGTCTCTTTCAACTATCTGAGATGATTTCATTTGTTTTACTTAGCCAATAAGTATTACCCGACTTGTTTAAATATGCCAATAATTATCTCCCCACCTGTTTTATTTTCCTCATAGTTATTAACCCAATTTTATTTTAACATTTTAATAAATATAGCCCTACCTGTTTAATTCATCAGAAGGCTTTTGAACTACATTCAATTATTATCCCAATTGTTTGACGTTGCATATAATTTTCCGTCCACATATCTCACTTTGCTATCAATTATTACCTCATTTTTCTATACTTTTCCTATAATTATTATCCCATTCTTGTACACAAACCTCAGTTGTTTTACTGTGCAAATACTTATTACATTTCTGGTTTCACTTTACAATCAATTATTACTCCACTGGTGTTTTCCATATCAATATTAATCAAATTATTTTTCTGTGTCAATTATTTTTGAGTCGCATTAAATGCTAGCAAATTGCAAATTACTCCTTTGTGCTTCTTGTCCTCGATTATAATCTCTTCAATACGAATAGTGTACAAACAATGAACGTTTATACAGGAATACCGGTTCATTGGGTGCCCACGTTTTGTAATATTATGTCATTGCATACAGACAATGTTGTTTACAAAGATTTATATGTCCACATTGTCAACAAAGATGCATGTGCATACCCATATTGTCTAATCGAATCGAATCGAAATTTGAATTATAGTGCTTCGAATACTAAGAATCATTTAGCACTGTTTAATGTTAGCACAGCTGACTATTTAATTAATCCCATGGGGTAAGGAATAGTGCCACATCCCCACGGGCGTTTAGGCACACAAAGTGTGCTATTTAATTTGGTCGTCATGTCGAGCCGCTAAAAAGGGACTATCGACATGAATGAAAGACCTTTAGGTGAGTGGGAATAGTACCAACACGCACTCAACCCTATCAACCAATCTGTATGAAGATACTGGAGGTGCAATGGCACCGAATAATAACGAGAGAAAAATAATTTTCTCATATCGTCATGTTGAGAGTTACTGGTCGCAGAAAAGGAGGAAAATGTCCCGGAAAGTCAGCCTATGGATGTCGTTTACACCCTGGAATGCCCTAGCCCTACTTATTTCAAATCCAGTCCAATTTTACTAATGGACATAAAAAGTACCAATATTGTGTAAGCCACCTGTGCAATTGAATCAAATATTTGACTCGTAGAATTTTCTTTAACATGCTAACTATACCAATTTTCTAGTACAAAGTCCCTAACATAGATTTGTTTAACTAATATGTCTACGTGACATATAAAAGTGTAGTCACTGTTTGGTAATAAAGTTTGTTAATTATCAGCAGAGTTCAAAAGTGATAAAGTCTGGTTTCGTAATAGAGATTGTTCAAAGAGGGTTCGTGTAACCAAAAAAGAACCCTATTATTCAGGAAAATGACGGCAAATATGAAAATACCTTTACTCCTTTGCACAGGCAGGTGCCGGGGTGCAGCATATCGCTTGCTCCCGAGTTTCTCATGGCGCTGCTTTTCCATTCTTCTGGTTATATATTATTTTCCAGGAGTATTCGGAGTGTTATTCAGGTGACGATAAGATGTCACGTGGTCCCTCCATTTAAGTCCCCACCGCTAGTGACGCCATGAGCATCGTGTAGAGACCGCCATCTTGTTTTCCACGTGGCAGCCACCATTTTTCTATGTTCTGAGTCGCGTAAAAATGTTACTACAGGCTGATTCTATGGTTAACCAGCGTATCGCCACAGTATTAGTCCAGTCGTAGCCCCAGATACCTTGGAGCTCTTTTGGTTGCAATTATGTTCTACAATTCTAATTGGCTTCCATTTATATGTGTTTCGCTGTAGCGCACTGTGACTCGTTGTAGTCCGGTCCTGCCTTCTCTGTGTCCGTTGCCTGAATGTGACATTGTCTAATAACACGCTTTACATGACCAACTTGTATACTAATACACTTTAGGAAGACAAAATTGGCCGCTGAAATGCTTTTTAATCTTCATATATGCATTTTGATGTGCACGACGTCTACTAGCTTGCCGTCACGCGACCAAAGTGTCAAGTAACATAATTTGGCATGTCCGCAGTGTCTGGCATTATGTCTTCTTTTATAAATGTTCCTTCAAATGATCACAGTGCCTTCACATGCCCACAGAGGCTATTTATGTATTTGATACATTTTCGTGGGGTCTTTTTATGATAATATTTACTTACAAGTAAGGAATTTGCTGCATGGAGGAGATATGACCCTATCTTGCTCCATACAAGAGACATATTGATCGTCCTTATGTCCTCCAAGTTATTATGACCATGTTTTTCACATTCCCTGAATTTTTGGTGGATGGCCTGATTTCCGCCTTTGCGGTCTCGCGAGATGAAATTTTATGGACCTACGCTAGCGTAAGCAAATAATACTGTCTCTGACTAGATGTCATATATATTCCTCAAGAACAAATATAACTATTTGCAACAATATGTCAATAGCTAGTTCCGAATTATGAAATATATAAGACCATCAACTGTCTTAACGATTTTACCACATTCCACCCATTGATGCACGTAATTGCATGTCCTACTGTCAAACTTGGTGAATGTCTCGATTATCTCAGTGTTGTTATACTTAAACGTCTTGCAAAACCTTTGCTCAGTTAGCTAGTTAGCTATATTTGAACGCAAAGTAATTCAGCGATTCAGTCGCGGGTAAAAAAGACTACATCTATAATGATTTCCCCTTCACTAACGCGCTACGATAAAGTGATCAATCGTATTTTCTTCATTTTTGTATATTTGCGTACCTTTTGAAGTGGTTCAGATAAGCATCCATCTCATCCTTGCATCTAAGTTTTAAAATCATTTACTCCCTGTAGTAACGAATATAACTTCACTTGTTTTTTCAATTCTATTTTCTATCCTCTATTGCATTACGCACTTACGTCGGTCACCATTTCAGCTCCCTTTACCATCATATCCATTCCTTTTCGGCTTGTTCTTCTGGCTGTCTCTCTTCCGATCAAATTATACGTCCTTTTCAAAATCAAAAGTCATTTTCCCTTCGGCTTCCATTTCAGCCTTCCTTTCTACGACCTAAACCTCCATCTTTGCTTCCCTTTATATTTTATTCTGGTAATTTACGAAATCAAATGTGTTACCATTTATCACCATTACACAGAACAATCAAAGTAATCATACTCCATATATATATATATATATATATATATATATATATAATATATATATATATATATATATATATATATATATATATATATATATATATAGGCCTTCAAATATAAAGATCTTTTGATGTACTGAATGTATCCCTTTTTAAGCGTGTATGTCATATGATAATTGAAAAGACGAACATTAAATTATGCTGATCTAATCATATGTATGAATGGAAATAGCACATACCTACTTTGGAAAAATCAGGGCAAGTAAATTAAGTACAATAAAGATTTGTTTGTTTGTATAGGAACCCTATAATTCATTTTGATTAGAAGCTTGTCACTTTATATATTATTTATTTTGTGTGTGACTAAATGACCAGAAACATAGCTGTATTGCTTAATATAATTAATACACTAACTAAACTGCACATTTACAAATACCACCCTTCACTCTTGTCAATAATTTTTAAAACTTTGAACAATAGAACGCTGTATTAACTAGCTCCTTATTAGTAAACAATATATATGCATCGCGTAATGATACTCATAGTGCATAACTATAAAGTCTTCTAGTGTCAATATCCAATTATTAAATACTGTCTTTTTTCCACTTTTGATACGTTGACTATTTTTTGATAAACTATGTAACACCGCTGCCTTAGAATCGTTCATTCTGTTTTAGCACTTTCTATCCTGTAACATGTATAAGATATAGATACCGTACTTGTTCATTACAATGTGTCACAGTGTAGGGGATATTCATTTTGTATCTTAGTCAGAGTGCATATTGTGTACGTGTGTATTTGTTTTTGTGTATTTGCAACACGTTCGTTAAATGATCGGTAAATGAAAGCTACTGCTTTAGAAGAAGATTATGGCAAGAATGTAAATAAATCCTTGTCGGTCGTATGTACAATGATGGTAACAACACTTAAAATATGAAAACAGTCTAATGGTTAATATGCCTTGTGTTGTATTGTGAGTCAATGGGATTAACTGACCAGATGTGGATTGAGTCTATTTACCATTTTTGTTGCATTGGATTATTCTACGAATAGCATTTATGGAGGCTTGACTTTTCACGTACCGATATAGTATGCATTTGTTTGTTCAAAGAAATGTCAATACAGTAACTTGAGGATCGCACGGACTACCGACGAACTCAGTAAATGTATCGTTTCTTTTGGTTTTGCTATACTTAAACGTATTGAAAAACACTGGCTCCGTTAGCTCGTTTGTCTTCAATCGTCTTTGTTCCATTTCGTACATTTGCGTACCTTTGATGATGCGTTCAGGTAAAGGAATTAATATCTCTTGTCAAGGATGTCTTGAGCTATTGCATTAGCATCTTGATTTAAATATGAATTCAAAGAATAGCAGAATTTCATCGCTAATGCTTTCACATTTAAAACATCATCATTGTTAAAAAAATGACCATTTTAAACAGCAAATGACCTTATCGTAACGATGTGGACATACATAAAGTAACCACATTTGAGTCTATGATTCGTTTATACAAAATATAATCTTCATAACATGGTGACGATAAAAGTCAATTATGATCTTCAATCAATGACGCAGACAAACGTGGAATTGCCATCTACAAACAATTATGTGTTCAGATAGAGCATCGCCAGACTCAATGAATGATGCGTTTAGATTTGAAGTACCATTTGTATCAATCATGCGTTCGATGAAAGAAATGAATTCTTCAATCATTCTGGCCGAATCGCCATCTTCAGTCATAGATATATTCAGATATAACTACCATTTTCAGTCAATTATTTATTCAGATAGAATAACCACCTTCAGGCAGTCATGTATTCACATAGAACTACCATCTTCATTTTATTCATTATTCAGATAAAACTACCATTTTCAGTAAAGAATGTATTCAGATAGAAATACCAACTTCAGTCAATTATGTATTCACATAGAACTACCATCATCAGTCAAGTATGTATTTAGATACAATTACCATCTTCAGTCAATGATGTATTCAGATGAAACTACCATCTTCCGCCAATTATGTATTCAGACAGAATTACCATTTTCAGTCAATGATTTATTCAGATAGAAATAACATTTTCAGTCAATTATGTATTCAGATAGAACTACCATCATCAGTCAATTAAAATTATTCAGATAGAACTACCATCTTCAGTCAATTATGCATTCACATACAATTACCATCTTCAGTCAATGATATATTTAGATAGAACTACCATCTTCAGTCAATGATGCATTCACATACAATTACCATCTTCAGTCAATGATATATTCAGATAAAACAACCCTTTTCGGTCAATGATATATTTAGATAGAACTACCATCTTCAGTCAATGATGTATTGATGTAGCAGAAGCAGATTGTTTATAAGTTTATATATTCGTGTTTTACTTAGGCAGAAGTGGGTATTTTATTATTTTATCTAATTAATGTTTTTAAAAGATGAGTGAAATAAAGTCATCAGTTGTAATTATTGTTATTAGCAACTTTTCACATATATATCCATTTAGTCAACCTTGAACCAGGATAACCTATTTAGTTTTGTTCACTCTGAGCAATGACGCTACCCTGAGTGTTGTTCATGTTGGATTGTTTCATTGCATGACAAGTGGTAAGTAGCTTTCTGATTGTCAGTTTGTTTCTTGTCTGTTTGAACAGCATAACATGGGCAGCATATTGGTGGTGGGCATTCCATTGGAGTTTCTGAAGGGTGCTGGTCATGGGATTCAATTAAATGTGCATCTGATACTGTTGGGCTTCAAGAAAATGTGACAACCGTTGTCCCATATGATAAGGGTTGAATAAAAAATATTATATTTAGCTAAAGTTGCCAAATTCGTATACATAGAACTCGTATCAAATATACTGGACTTGTCATTTGTCTATTCTAAGAGTAGACATAAAAGAACGGTAACATTCAGATAGAACTACCATCTTCCGTTAATAATGTATTCAGATAGAACTATCATCTTCAGTCAATCATGTATTCAAATCGAACAACCATCTTCGGTCAACGATGTATTAAGATAGAACTACAATCTTCATTCAAAGATGTATTCAGATAGAACTACCATCTTCAATCAATGATGTATCCAGATAGAACTTCCCTCCAGAGTCAATGATGTATTCAGGTAGAAATGCCATCTTCAGTCAATGATATATTCAGAAAAAATACCATCTTCTGTAAATTATGTTTCCAGATAGAACTACCATCTTCAGTCAATGATATAGTCAGATATAAATACCATCTTCAGACAATGACGTATTCAGACAGAACTACCAGTTTTAATCAATGATGTGTTCCGATAAAACTATGATCTTCAGCCAAAGATACATTCAGATAGAACTACCATCTTCAGTCAATGATATATTCAGATTAAAGTACGATGTTCACGCAGTGGTGTATCTAAATTGAACAACTATTTTCCGTCAATGATTTATTCAGATAGAACCACCATCTTCAGTCAGTGATGTATTCAGATAGAAATAACATCTTCAGTTAATAATGTATTCAGACCAAACTACCATCGTCGGTCAATAATGTATTCAGACCGAACTACCATCGTCGGTCAACGATTGTTTCAGACAGAACTAACATCTTCAGTCAATGATGTATTTTAGATATAACCAACATCTTCAGTCAACGATGTATTCAGATAGTACTAACATATTCAGATAATAATGTATTCAGACCGAACTACCTTCGTCGGTCACCGATTGTTTTAGAGAGAAGCACTATTTTCAGTCAATGATGTGTTCAGAAAGAAATACCATATTCACTTAATCATGTATTCAGATAGAACTGCCATCTTTAGCCAATGATTTATTCTGATAGAAATACCATCTTCAGTCAATGATATAATCAGATAGAATTGCGATCTTCAGTCAATGATGTATTCAGATGAAACTATCATCTTCTGTAAATTATGTGTTCAGACCGAACTACCATCGTCGGTTAAAGATTGTTTCCGACAGTACTACCATCTTCGGACAATGATGCATTCAGATAGAAGTACCATAATCTGACAATGATGCATTCAGATAGAATTACCATCTTCGGACAATGATGCATTCAGATAGAATTACCATCTTCGGACAATGATGCATTCAGATTGAACTTCCCTTCTCAGTCAAAAAATGTATTTAAATAGATAAATTCCATTTGAAATCAATTGTGTGTTAAACCGATTATTATCTTAAAAACAGTGCATGTTTGTAGAAAGAATTACAATCTTCATTTAGTGATCATTGAACTCTTTAACTAAATGAGACGAAAATCATGATTCATGCTCTTAACTCAGTTATGATAATAACTAAAATTCTAGAGTTCCATTATTGACTGACTTGTTCGCCTGTAAATGTAGTAGTAATAATACCTGCATATTTAGTAGAAGACGCTTACATGTGATATTAGCATTAGTAGTAGTTGTTGTAATGTTGTTTTTGATGGTGTTATATGTGTAGCTGTAGCATGAGAATGACAGTGGAATAAATGCAATTGAATTGTTACACTTGTAATGGTTAATCATTATTACGTCACAGAGCAATAGCTGTTGCAGTCCAACTTATAAAGCCCTATACCTTTAATCCATTGGTTTTAAAGCCCTCGTCTGCTGCATTAGTGTGTACCTCCGAAAGGGACTTTGTTTTTAGATTTTTGACTGATTTAGCAAATAATAGTCAACGGGTGACATTAAAATCAATCTGCAAATATCATTATCATTTCACCAAAATTGTTATTATTATTATTATTATTATTATTATTATTATTATTATTACTATAAGTAGTAGTAGTAGTAGTAGTAGTAGTAGTAGTAGTAGTAGGTGTAGTAGTAGTAGCATATATTGTTGTTGCAACATTAGTAATGGCAGTAGCAGCACCACCAAGATACTCGTTAATATTGTTATTATTATTATTAGTAATAAAAGTAACTGAAAAAGTTTTTGTCATATTTTTGCTCTTATCTTTGTCCGCCTTATCATCATCGCAATTATTTCTGTTTCAATGAAATATTAATAATGTCCTCTTTTCACAGTGTTGCTCGATTAATAAAGATGGGTTTGGAGATTTAATTGGAATATCTACATAAATTGAATTTTGAAAGCAAGCAGAATCATTTTCAGCGTCAAATAGACTCTGATTGCAGTTAGGTACGCATCAAACTATTATTAATAATTAATAATAAAAGAGGAATAGAAAGCTTAATAATTTGCTTTATTGCGAAATCTCATGAATATATGTTTTATATAAATGAAATATACATTAGCTCTAAATTATGTTATTATTTGGAACGCGGCATGAATTTCTGTTCACATTTCTTGCAAAATAAAAATTTCATAACTTGAAATAATGAAACGTTTAGCAGAGATTGGATATTGTAATTAATAAACGCTTAAACGTTAAACAATATATTAAACGAATAAAGATTAAATTACAAGTAATCTGCTAGCAGGATGAGCTAGAAAACTACACAATAATTACTCCATAAAGGTATGGGGGTGGTCTTGTATATACTTTGCATTTAACTACCTTAAGAGTGTATGTACTGAAAGGTAATCATCAAACAGCTCGTTTTCTTCTGTTGGTGTACAATATTTCCAGCCTTGGTTTAATCTATCTACTCCGATAGAGCACCACGGAGAACTCCATGTACCCTTTTCGCATTTACTATGCGGTACACCAACAATAGTCCCAGTTTAAATTCAGATCGACAAAGCACCAATAATATTTAACTTTTTCACTTATTTCGTTAAAGTGCACGCCACATGGAAATGTGTTGAGACATGATCTTCCTTGGATATCATGTGTGCGATTATTTACACAGAATTGACTCTTAGCTCCAGATGCTCACACCAGATCATCGTTATGATAATCGCAAACATTATTGAAGCAATAATCCCAATTGTCGCTGTAGTCAGTATAGCACCAGCTATAAAAAGGATTTTGATGAGGTCCAAAAAATATCGTTTCCTTGACACTTCGTACGTCCAGCGGTAACATTTTCGCATTGCGTTACTGGTAGATGAAGAAGCACAAGTAGCACTAACACAATTGCCATGTTCATCATCATTCAGACCTAAAATATAAATAATGTCCATTAGTCTCATGTTATAGCAAATTGTACTTATACATGTATATATGTATGGATGGATGGATGCAAGGATGCAGTTATGTGAGAATTTTGCTATAAATTTGCTACGGCTGGAGACTACTTCGGGGATGCATCAACACTTAAAACGCACTATCTCAAAAACGACTATAACTGTATGATTGTGCTTTTGAGCGGGCGTAAGCTCTCTTACGTTTATTGAGTTTCATGTTCATATGAAGATTGTAACTTTTGAATAACTAGTTCATGCATAATCTGTTGAGAAACTCCAGGCACTTTTTAAAGTTGTCTGCATTGAAAAACTAAACATGTACGAAGAAGCTTTAGCAATGGTTTGCTCCCTTTATAATCGTGCACAGATTTAAATACCGATGGAATGTCATCTCCATGGATGAAGATATCCGCGCAGTAATCGGTTCGGGAGGTTTTGCAACATAATATTCCACTATTATAATTTCGCCAATCCATCAAATTGAAGGTGTGCAACTTTGTGGTCGTCTTCTACCGGTTCAGCTGCAGCAAAAGGTGGGTTGTATATCGTACACACATCAAACAGCTGACAAAATTACAAATGCTATCTTGTTGCCATCTAATGCTTAACCACGTTATCATGGTATTGTAAATGCAGATTTCACGATGTTTGCAAATAAAAAAAATCTTTGATTATAACGTCCAATACGTACTTGGTCATTTCAGATAATGTGCAAACATTTCGATAAAATATAAATTATATTTATCTACTATTTCTTGCAACCGAAACACATCAACATGTTTTACAGGGGGTCCATGCGTTTTCTAAATTTAGTATATCACCTTTCCCTCTTTTCATTTCTCGTTCTTTATTTATGTTCCCCTCTTATAACAATTCCTCTCATTCTTTTCTCTAACCCTTTCCTGTGTTTCAATTTGAATATTTCTCTCCTGTGTTTCAATTTGAATATTTCTCTTCTGTGTTTCAATTTGAATATTTCTCTGCTGTGTTTCAATTTGAATATTTCTCTCCTGTGTTTCAATTTGAATATTTCTCTCTGTTGTCTCTTGGTAATATAATCTCACTCTTCTGTCTTTGATTTTCTATTTAAATTGTGTGTGCGCAAGTAAAGCTGTAATTTATTCTTTTTTATATGATTTGCAACTTGAACTCTTTTCTTATTGCAATAAAAATCAGATTTTAATGATGCTTTACACATAACGCACATATATCCAATTTTTTTCTTTTATCGAAAGTGTTTGACAACATTTTCTTATCTGATACGTTTTACTTTAAAATATCACTATTGTCTTGTAGGCTCATACAACTCGTCTTTTATTTAAGTCTAACCCTTTCTGCGATAACTTTAAACTACATTCAACTTTGCGTGACATTTTTACAGTATGCCAGTTTCTTTTAAAATGCATCAAGTCTATAACAAAACAATTAGCACAATTTAAAGAAATTGGTATCCTGAAGGTGTTTTGATATGAGTTGTGTTATAAATGATCGTGTCAATCTAAGTAACAATAAGTAAAATAACGTAGCAAAGTTTGTAAAAATCAAAAAATAGTTTATTTCCCTACAATGAAAAGTGAACATTTTAAACGAACGTAATGTATTCGTTAATAAATATCACATTGGTCTAAAAACACTATCCCAAATCCAAATTATAGAACGGTCTGAATGATTTCCAGTGATCTTAACAATGACATACACTATATACCCTTCTGATTTTACATTAGTCTTGAATGAGTAATGTTCTTCGTGTGTCACTTGTCTTCATATATCACATTTATGTAATCCAAAATGTTATGTAATCCGATCCCATGTAACACACATACTAATTTAATAAATTACCAATTTCCAGGAGCACTTTCTAATTGCAATGAATAACGTGTTTTGGTACATTCGCTATTTTGTAATTGGAAGAAAACACAAAAGTGATCTAAGAATTCGACATGACAAGTATGATGTTCACAAACTTAATACATAAACATTAAACACAGCAGTAGGACAATGATGATTTTGGGGAGTACATATTGAACACATTTTCAGTTGTAATGAAAGGCACACGACAATGACCTAGAATATTCAATGATAACAGTACTGTTCTGAACTCAGATATTATTCAGTGATAATTAAAACCATGTTATGACCACATAAGATATAAGTAACACTATTAAAATCCAAATAAAAGAATGATTAACATATTGAGTTCCATATGTCACAGCAAATAGAAAGGGAGATAAATGGCAACGTTAGAAGTGGGAGACCAAGAGCTGAACATGATTCGTTCTGGTGGGTTATTATAAGATCAAACATAACAGACATATGCTTACACATCGTAGAGCTGATATATTAGACCATGTCGCCTCCAAACAATGAAGGCGAAATAAACGACGATACCGAAAACTTGGGTCAGACTTTAGAGGATATCCCGAGCAGTGATGATAAAATTAATCGTAGTGTTATATCTAGTAAGTTAACATGCCCATCATTCATCGAATATCGACTAGTATTGTCCTGATGGTTTTCGAATGTATGAACTCAAATACCTTATACTTCTTTCGATCGCAATCGGTAGTCATTCATTGGTGTTTTTGTTCATTAATATAAGTATTTGTTATTATAGTTTATGCAAAGTATATATCTGCGCAACTATCCATATACAAACATTTTTAGAAGAGCGATAAACATAAGGAAACCATTTGCAATACTTTCTCCGCTTTTGTAAAGAGTACATTTCGTCTTGAAAAAGTCCAATTTAACAAGCAATATTATATGAATGAGGTTATCTTGAAATGACTGTATTGAAGGGTAAAAAGTCCATATTATTTCTAGCATTGTTCAAGGCACTCCGCATTGTTATACTTTATATACTAAACTTGTCCTCTGCACAAAATCAAATGTTTAAAATCATGAAAGGCTCAGAAAATAGTGTTGTTATCATCTAGGAGCTTTCTAAATAAGATACTTTATTTGAAACATATTCTATATAATGTTATCATATTTAACAATCCAAATTACGTATAAGTAGCAATACAATATAGAACTATGCAATACTTGTGTTTCCCTTTATAATCGAATTATTAATATTTTGTTATCGTATTAAAGAACTATATCCTGATTTACATAAATTGGATCGCCAGTTATTAAATGGGTCAGAAAACCTTGCTTTAATTTGAAGATAAAGCACATGTGTTAAATTTCATCCTGAAAATATTGACACAATTGAAAGTAAATCCTTACTTCATTTTTGTTCAATACCGTGCGATCAACTGAAGTTTAATTTCTTCAATTAACCTTTATCGCTAACGGTTCTGCAATTGTAATTCAACCGTTGAACTCAGCAAATATTGGCTCAGCTATAGACCCCTCTGTACATTCGTCTTGTATGCTTGTACCCTTTTCTAACTGACATGAATTAAGATGATGTTGCGAGTTTCATGATATGTTTATAAAAATCACAATACACATTCAACTGGATATTAACATGTTTTGGGTTTCTAACATAACTCACAACGTCCCTTTCTTATGTTATGCAACTTTTACAATTGTTGGCAAAACAATCTGCATCCGTTGTTTTGTAATTATGTGATCCTGTCTATTGAAGGATATGTAATTATGCAAAGACATTGCATTGACCTTTACGTTTGACTACATTACAGTTCTCTAGCTAACATGCACTTTTTTCAAAATATCCACTTACATTTTTGTCATAAAGAAAGTCATTGACTGAGCATTTGTATGAATTGAGTAATGATTTACGAATCCTTACTAACGTTTGTACTATTCCTCAAAGTTCCGAAGTATACCAGCCTGGAACGCAGTCTAAAAACCTGGATTCTGCGTATTTTCCAGCATTGATTAATTCCAATTGACATCAGTGAGAATATATGAAAATATACATACAGAGTCAAACGTTGTCTAGCCCAGAATAACATCATCGAAATGTTATACATTATTATGCCGTGTCTTTAAAACGCTTCAATAGACTTGAAGAACTTTGTCTTCTTTATTTCCGTTACCATTTTATTTTAGCATAGGAACATGCCTAACTTGATTTAGTTTTCTGTTCATTTGCATGTCATGTTTGTGGTTGCATATATCACTGTAATCCTTAGGGGATATGCTTATTGACATCAGACGCATTCATAACTTAATTGCACACAAGTTCATACTGTGTTGTGTTTTTTAATACTGCTACATACAGGATAATTGTGGATGAGATCGCACTATAGTGTCTTATATTAAACTAAAGTACATTACATTCACACTCGAAATCAAATGGAAAATCTGTATTGCTGTTTTATCTAAAATCTGCAGACTATAAAAGTGTTACGTGCTTAGGCTCGAATAAGCAGCAACACAGAAAGAGTGAAAACTAACAAGCTTGTATAACTTTAACAATGATTTATTTAGTACAATTATTTTCATAAAATAAATAAACTTACGGTTTTAGAGAATCAAATCCAACAAATATAGAATTCACAAAATAATCCACTAATGGAATTTCAAGTCCTGATAAATAAATGTTCTAATAGTTCCAGGTTCGAATCTTGACGATGTAATCCAAAATGGCTGACAATGTCACGTGGTACAGTTCTTGTTTTTAAATCATCCAGATGAAATTATGAAACATATGTCCTTTTCCAGATAAATAGAATAATTCTTCTTTTCCAACGAATTGACACAGTCCAGAATAAACTCAAACAGAAAATAACACAACTAATTTCTTACAGCCCAAAGGTTCTACTACTAAAGTTAGCTTCTAAAACACAGCTATATATATTGTTTTTCTGAAGTAAACAAGAGGAATCATGTGAGTCTGGAAGGTCATGGAAAGAACTACCTTCACCAAGTCACAAGCTTAAGGAATGAACTAGAAGAATAAATCAGCCACTAATAAAATGCTGTCCCCGAAACCAACCAATAGAATTGAAGACTTGTTGACAATGTCTAAAGCAAGGTCAGATATTGAGGTAACCAAGCCAAGGTCAGCCTGTTTACCAGAAAAGTCCAGGTCAAGTGAATTTTCTAGAAAAATTTCCCATTTAAATAATAATAAACCCTAAATGACAAATTTGGATTTAATAATTAAAAATAAATAAAATTAAATCCAATAGCCGTAACACCTTCCCCCATAAAATAAAAAGAAAGGTTTATATGATAAAACTTTCTTTTTATCACAAACCAATTTACATCTGAGATTAAAAATTACACAATATAATGAATTATACACGGGAAAGAGTGTATACAATTATATTATCAAGAAATAGCCTCAAATTTTTAACTTGTCCATGTCCCACAAAGTGTCCTAGGAAAACACACAAGCACAGCAGAACTCACTTTTAGACAAATTAATTGTCAAACATACATTAGTGAGTCTGTTAAAGAATTATCGAATTGTTGCTAGATGTTCTCTCCAGGTGTCGTTGTAGATGATGACGTCACAAATCTCTAGACCAGAGATGAACATTTTTATGAGACGTTGAAATGGACTTTCTTTATATTGGTAGAGTCCTTTTGGAGTCGCAATGTCGAGTTTTCCTTTGCTCTTTCCGTAGTGAAATCTGCCAAAATCCTTTCAGAAGGTCAGAATTTGGTGACGTACTTGGCATTCCCAATTTTATCAATAGAATAGTCACTTCTTGTTAATAGGAATGAATCTGTTTTTGTCACTCTGTTCACCTTCCTTTAATCAGTGCACATACGGAAAGTTTTATCTGGCTTTGAAACAAGTATGCATGGTGAACTCCATTCACTTTTACTGGGCTTGATAAAATCATTCTTCAGCAAATAATGAATTTACTTTTTCAAGTATTCCTGTTTGAGTGGACTCGTCCAGCATGGAATTCTCAATCTCAACGTCATGAAAATTTTTGTTTCTCCTCGTAAGAATATCTGGACATAAATGCTCATATAATAATAACTTTCAATTCATTTCTTTCTTGCACTTGCAACTGTGAAAGTTTCTGGTCCAGATTTGTTTATAATTTCTGAATTCCAACAATTCGTCGCTCCAATATCAGTAGAATCCAACGATATTTCTTCACCGAGTACGACAGGTAATAAATTAATTACATATTTAACATTGCTATTTCTTTCAATATACTGGTACTCCTATAATTAATTTAGATCCCAGGAGCACTAATACTATAATTTAACTAATTCATTTTCTTCTTAACTTTGTAAGGGCCGTAATATCTAATTTGAAGTAAAGTAAGAAGAATAAATAAGAGTAATACAACTCCATTATCAGACTCAAAAGTTCTCTCCCTTGTATTTCTTTCAAACCTTAGCTTCATTTTTAACTTTAATTGATTACTTGACTTGGTCTTAAATAAGGAATCCACACAATCTACCATAATTCCACTGAATGTTTCATCAAACGTACGAATAGGTTGCAGATGAGCCTTACGTATCTTCTGATTGGGTTTTCCTACCATTTGACAAGCATGACAAGATCTACAATATTTGACAACATCACTTTTGATGTCTGGCCAATAGAAGTGAGTCAAGATCTTGTGATACATTTTATTAATCCCTAAATGACCAGCCAAAGGAGTTTCATGGGCCAGATTAAGTATTTCCTGTCTGTAAGGTTTTGGAACTACTATTTGATAGTTCACTGACCATTCATCACCAGCAGGTACCTCGGGAGGTCTCCATTTTCTCATAAGAATTCCATTTTTAATGAAATAACAGACAGGAACTTCAGTCTCATTTATGACCCTTTGAAACAAACAGGAGATCTCAGGATCTTTTTCCTGTTCAACGACAAGTGACTGTCGTTTATCACCCTGATTAAGAGAATGGGTTATTAAAAGATGATCACTATGATCAATACCTTCTGATTGATCTAAACCAAGAGTAAACGTGATCTCATAAAAAACCTGACCTATACAAGTGCCAGTTGAAGGAATGCTGACTTCTGTAACATCACTCTCAAAATCATCACCCTAATTAGAATAAAGAGAATGAGTGGTCAAAAGAGGATCACTATGATCAATACTTTCTGATTGATCTAAACCAAGAGTAAAAGTGACCTCATCAAAAACCTGACCTATACAAGCGTCAGTTGAAGGAATACTGGCTTTTTCAACATAAGCCTGACCCATGCAGGAGTCAGATAAGGGAATGCTGCCCTCAATAACATAATCCTGACCCATGCATATGTCAACGAAGGGAATACTGCCCTTTTCAACTTCATTTTCAAGAGCTTTCTTTGCCATAGCTCTAGTAACTGTACAAGCTTGAAATATATCAGGGATTTCTTTTTCAATTGGATCAACTTTCTGATCCAAATTAGGTATGTCAGTTACAAGTGGATTAACCACAACCTTGTCCCCAGCTAAGTCGTTGCCTAGCAATAAATCGATTCCCTCAACAGGTAAAACCGAGACTGTTCCGATTGTCACAGGTCCTGACACTAAGTCTGATGACAAATTTACACAATGGAGAGGAACATTAACAAAGCAGCACTCTAACCCCTGAATAAGAACACTTTCATTAGAAGAAGACTTCTCAGATAAAGGCAAAGTACCTGATAATAAAAGACTCTGAGAGGCTCCTGTGTCCCTTAAAATTTTAATAGGGGTGGGATTGGCCGAATCACCCAAGAGTGATATAGAACCCTTCGATATGAATGGTTCATAATTCTCCATATCAAAATCAGACTGGGATTTATTAGACCCAACAAATGTATTGCTTTCAATACATGACTGTGACCTTGACCTCTTGTAAATAAGAGCATTTGGAACTGGTCTATCTTGATTCTGATGCCTATTTTTCAATTTATAGCAATCAGAAATAACGTGTCCTTTTTTCTTGCAAAAGTTACACGTCGGAAGAGACAAGGATCTAGAATTAAACTTCTCTGAAGTCTGATTTTTGAAAGTTGTGTTAGTTTGAGTTTTAGAAGGGCTTGAATTAGGCGGAAATTCTTTTCTGCCAGTAAATTGTTGAGTAGAAGTCTTGTTAACAAAAGGAACTTTATGTGTCAAAGAATATTCGTCAGCAGCTCGAGCAGCATTTTCCAAGGTTTCAATCTGATGCTCCTCAAGATAAGTTTTAACATCACTATGAACACAGTTTTTGAACTCTTCAATTAATATAATTTGCTTGAGATTTTGATAATCTTGCTCAACTTTCTTGGCTAAACACCATCTATCAAACAACTGCTCTTTTTGTCTAGCAAATTCGACATGAGTTTGTCCAGCTTCTTTTCTGTAATTTCTAAATTTTTGCCTATAAGCTTCAGGAACTAACTCGTAACCTCTTAAAATGCATTCTTTAACTACGTCATAATCACCACTTTGCTGAACAGACAGTGAAGTGTAAATGTCACTAGCCTTACCAGTAATTACACATTGTAGTAACTGAGTCCAATTCTCTCTTGGCCACTTTAAATTTTCTGCAACTTTTTCAAAAAGAATAAAATATTTGTCTACTTTGTTTTCTTTGAAAGGGGGCACTAATCTAATATTCCTTGCTAAATCAAAATTTTGATTTGAAGTATGATGATGATTCCCACTTGCCAGCTCCATTTCTTTCATTCTAATTTCATATTGTAATTGTTTTTCCTTCTCCCTTTCCTGTCTCTCTCTCTCTCCTCTTTTTCAAATTGTAATTGTCTTTCTTTATCCCTTTCCTGAAATTCCAGTTTCTTAAACTCTAATTCAGATTGTAATTGTCTCTCTTTCTCCTCTCTCTCTCTCTCTATCAATCCGCATCTGTTCTTTTTGTAATTCAATTTGCTTTTCTTTCTCCCTTTCCTGTCTCTCTTTCTCCTTTTCCTCTTTATCAATCCGCATTTGCTCTTTTTGTAATTCAATTTGTTTCTCTTTCTCCTCTCTCTCAATTCGCATTTGCTCTTTTTGTAATTCAATTTGTTTCTCTTTTTCCTCTCTCTCATATTGTAATTGCTTTTCTCTCTCCCTTTCCTGAAATTCTAGCTTCTTCAACTCTAATTCCATCTTGAATTTTAATTCTAATTCCTTTAATTTTATGTCAGAGTCTGATGCAGACTTACTGACTGGAATCAAAGCACTTTGTTCAAAAACATCCTGTTCTACCAAATACTGGACCAAAATCTTTTTGATATCTTGTTTCGTTAAAGAAGCTTTCACTTCAGAAAGATCGTATTTTCTGGCAAGTTGAACCAACTCGTCTTTTTTGAAAAGATCTAATTGCTCCTGGGTAGGATTAGAAAGAAATATTTCTACCTTAGATGTCATTTTGATACAAGCGTGTCAGTCTCACTAAAGGTTTAAAATTTGCAAAAACTAGGGGAAATTCAAATTTAAATTCAAATTTATCTCAAATCTCAATCCCGGGACGATAGCCACCAATTCTATGTTACGTGCTTAGGCTCGAATAAGCAGCAACACAGAAAGAGTGAAAACTAACAAGCTTGTATAACTTTAACAATGATTTATTTAGTACAATTATTTTTATAAAATAAATAAACTTACGGTTTTAGAGAATCAAATCCAACAAATATAGAATTCACAAAATAATCCACTAATGGAATTTCAAGTTCTGATAAATAAATGTTCTAATAGTTCCAGGTTCGAATCTTGACGATGTAATCCAAAATGGCTGACAATGTCACGTGGTACAGTTCTTGTTTTTAAATCATCCAGATGAAATTATGAAACATATGTCCTTTTCCATATAAATAGAATAATTCTTCTTTTCCAACGAATTGACACAGTCCAGAATAAACTCAAACAGAAAATAACACAACTAATTTCTTACAGCCCAAATGTTCTACTACTAAAGTTAGCTTCTAAAACACAGATATATATATTGTTTTTCTGAAGTAAACAAGAGGAATCATGTGAGTCTGGAAGGTCATGGAAAGAACTACCTTCACCAAGTCACATGCTTAAAGAATGAACTAGAAGAATAAATCAGCCACTAATAAAATGCTGTCCCCGAAACCAACCAATAGAATTGAAGACTTGTTGACAATGTCTAAAGCAAGGTCAGATATTGAGGTAACCAAGCCAAGGTCAGCCTGTTTACCAGAAAAGTCCAGGTCAAGTGAATTTTCTAGAAACATTTCCCATTTAAATAATAATAAACCCTAAATGACAAATTTGGATTTAATAATTAAAAATAAATAAAATTAAATCCAATAGCCGTAACAAAAGACGAAACTGAATACTGCACTAAATGCTAGCAACTAAAAAAAAAACAATATGCTTTGAAAACATTTAAAGATTATGTAACCATATCCAGCAATAAATTAATTAAATTAATAGCTAAATCAGAAAACGTAAAACTATGCACGACCGGAATAGAAGACGAAGAAATTAAAAATAAAGTAACATTTATAAATTTTCTAAATGTCATCTGTGCTGGCTGCAAATAATAGTTATTTATATTGGCCAAATTTGTGTGAAAACCTAACAATGTCTTCCATTCTAATTCAAACTGGTATAGCTATATATATTTATTGGAATAGAAGCGTTGGATAAAAGCGAAGAATAACAATATTTAAAATAATTGAGATTTTCTTGAAACTGCGTATTAGAATACGTTATAGCATAGCATTTGTAAAAATTAAAAATTTATGTAGTTTTACAACCTACGTCACTTCGTTTGCTTTTGTTTTAGTCAAGTGTTTAATCCATGTTAACAATTATTCAGTTTATTTGAATTTTAAATGATTGATTTGTATCTATTTATATATTTGATGAGTTAATTCGTAAATTTTGAACAAATAGAGTTTGTCTAAATACCATTCCTATTTCCAATTTGTACTTTTACAAGAAACAATAGATGAACACAAGACATACATTAAAATACATCATAGTCTCCAATCTTGGATTTTTCAACAGGAGTCGAACTCGAATTCATTAGAACATTTCAGTACACGAACATTTGTAATTTAATTCTTTGGTTATTTATTGGATTATTCATCGATTTGATTCTTAAACTTTTAAAATAATATTTGCAGGGAATGATCTTATTTGATAAATATAAAAATGTGTTTTGTTTTCTACTCCTATGTTACTGTTAATTGGCGCCTAAACTCTAGCAGTATAAAGGATGTTCCGCCTTTATGAGATGACTGCGTTAAACCATATATTTGTTTATATGTCAACTGACATAATCCTCCTCCTCCTACTACTACTACTAATACCACTACTACTACTACTATTAATAATATGAATCATGATAAAAGGTTTTCTTTGAGTATGATACTTGAGCTCAATGTTTCTTACGTTAGGTTTAGAGCATGTTATTTTAAGTTTTAGGCTTGATTATTTAACCTATCAATATAGAGACAATATCAGCTGGGTTTTGTGACTTTATTGTAATGATATGAACACACAGAATGAGAGGTTTGACTTTAATGCTAAGATATTAACATTGCGGGCTATCTCCATCTTTAATACTCGGATAGAAACACACCGGTTATGCTCCAAGACCTTAATATACGAATACAAGCTATAAACATACTGGCTGCACTTTCGGACAAGAAAACTCTCATAAAATGACAACGAATGAAATCTTCTCAAATTTAATAATATAGGAAAGCACAGTGATTCTCGATTTTAACATTAAAATTATCATATAATCACGATAGCTCAACAAAGAAAACAAAATATCAAACTTATGGCCAATTTAAACCATGTACCGTTTAAAAATCCAACGAAATATATATATATATATATATATATATATATATATATATATATATATATATATATATATATATATATATATATATATATATATATATTACTTCTAGTAATATGTATTGAAGTCAATTCATTTCAGAATCGAAATCATAAATATTTAGTATAATATTGATGTGATATTTGAAATTTGCCATTTAGAAGGTTTTAGTATTTTCAGGTTGAAATCATTCATCGTATCCTGTCTTTGAGACAGACGTTACTGTTCATGGTATCCATTGGCGGATTTGAAAAGCGAACACATACAAAATGCAAATGTTTATCCAAAACACTTCACTTTGTAAGTCTGCAATAAGAATCGTATTTTTAGTACTGATGAACTTATGAACACATCACCTGATATAAATTGTTTTATATATCTCCTTCTAAAGACAGGAATGGTGGATTGAAACCCGCCTTACATAACGTTTCACTCTCGCGTCAGTTGCAGTCGATATAGACTTTTTCATAGTATATACAGCGCGAAATTACTCAAGGCTCACTTAATTCATACTGTCAACTTGGAACGACTGTTATTCTTTGAAATGTAATTTGCTTTGAGAGAGATAGACAGATATATCTATCTATCTATCTATCTATCTATCTATCTATCTATCTATCTATCTATCTATCTATCTATCTATCTATCTATCTATCTATCTATCTATATCTATATATCTATATCTATATATATATCTATATATATATATATATATATATATATATATATATATATATATATATATATATATATATATATAGTGAGAGAGAGAGAGAGATAGAGAGAGAGAGAGAGAAATAAACTTACCTGCTTTCTTTACGCGATATTCTGATTTTGGTGCAAGTTTAAATATTGCGACAACACCTATAAACACACACACACACACACACACACACACACAGATATATATATATATATATATATATATATATATATATATATATATATATATATATATATATATATATATATATATATATATATATATATATTGAGCGAATGACGTCATAAATTGATAGATATAATAATTTATCGATGTTTCATTTGGTGTCAAAATAGTTATACCAAACAACTCCACGTGACTTCTATTTGTTGACTTTGCCACTAGTTCAGGGTGAATTCACGAACAACCTGTATGCATATGTGTACGCCAGTGTCCCTTAGACGAATGTATTTTATATTTATCGTAATATGTTCTTTTCATTTATCAATAATTGTAGTTCCTTTTTTAGGAAAACAATGCTCACAAATTTAGTGTATGAAAGATGAAGCCTTCTTATATGTAATGCGTGCAACATACAAATACAAATGATAGGGTATATGAACTTTCCAAAATAATATACATCCATTCAGTTAATAACAATGTAACCTCACGATGACCCCGTGAATAGTACCTCTGTACTTAACCTTTACATAAACACTAATTATATTATAAATTGTTTACTTTCCTGTTATATTATTAATGTAAAAGGTTTATAATGCCAATAATTGGTTGCCCACTTGTGTTTTTATGCAATCATGTGTTAACGATTTTGGTTTACAGTCTCATTTATTAGTGTTACACACTTTGAACTGTCTATCAATAGTTAGAACACATAATTGTCGTTGCCAATAATTATATTTGGACTTGTTGTCCTCTGTATCATATAATACACGATTCCTTGAGGGTTACCGTTAAAATTACCCCATTAATTTTACCACCAGTTCTTGCTCCTTTGGTTATACTATGCCATCATTTACTAATCAACCTATTGGACTGAGCATCCTGTTGGAAACCCAATTTTTTAATTTGTCATCACTTATTACAAAACTTGCTTTAATTTAATCTCAAGTGTTATTAGTTCATGTTGCTTTTGTCACGTGTTGCAACAGGTAAAACTGATAGCATATAGCAAATTAAACCTAGTGTACCTTCGTACCTTTTGTGCTCGATTATATTGTCTTCTAGAGAAAGTAAGTAAAAAATTAAAGATTGTGTAAAGGGTCCTGAAAAGTACATACAAGAATATGGTTGTATTGCGTGTCCACATTTTCTACAAATTGTCTTTGCATTCGAGGATCCTTTTGTCACGATAATAATTATAGAAGTTGTAAACAAGTAGAATAATAACTATATGGAACTTGGAACACATAGTGTAATAAGTATTTCACAGTAGAGCAAGTGAGTTTGTAACTGATACAAACGTATAAGATAAGGGATAATACATATTTGTACTGTCAATAATGTGATGTTACCTGATAGCAAAGTACAATACCTGGATCGAGGGTAATAAGCAAAGTAAAACAAATGGAGTATTATTTGAATATAAATTAAAACAAATGGGGTAATAATAAGATATTGACAAAATAAAAGAAGTACGGTGATATTTATTGGAAAAATAACACGAAATAGGATTAACCTAATAAAAATTAAATCACACGAGATATATGAAATAGATGATAAATGTTGCTTTAAATATTGGATATATACAGTGAATTGTTTTCTTGCAATTATGTACAATGATAGTAACGACAGTTAAAACATAAACACGTTATAATGGTTGAAGTGTATAGTGTTAATAATCACACTCTGTTATCGTGAGGTCACATTTGGATTAACTAACTCTATGTAATGTATGCATGGCAATTTATTTACCCTATCATGTGTATTTGTATGTTCTACAAATAATATTTATGGAAGCGAGGCCTTTCACATACCTAGAAGAAGAAGAAGAATGCGAAAGATTACTTGTCAATCCCATTTATGTCTGCTCAACTATTCATGTACATTCTTGCCATGATGCGTCACTGCAGCATACATTTCCTTTCGTCGATCATTTAATGAGAGTCTTACAACTACATACTTACACACTAGTGCAAAAAGATGCACTATAACATAAAAATAGTACTTGCTAACAGTGAGACCCATTGTTCTGAAAAGATACGGTGTCTATACGGCCTGTGAAGTAATTCACATTTTGAATCCGCCAAACAAAACATCGACACAGGCAGTAAAATATGCATAATGCGTAGATTCGGACTTGAATCGGGTTGGAGTTGGTAGGGATGTATTGGCAATGTAAAGGTCATATGGGTGGAGCTTGAGCACTCCGTTGTTGGTAATGGCCCAATGCGATTGATTTCTTAAAAACAACAGACAGATCTAGAAACAGAAGCCAAGATTGAGGTGATATAATTAGTAATGAAGGCCCACATGGAAGTCGAAGAATTAAAATTTCTTTGAAATTGGGATGTAAGAAAGAAGAAAACGATCTCAAAAGAACAGGCCAAAAAGTAAAGGGAAACAAAGGGAGAAGATATAACTGCATATATTAATGAAGAAGAGGATAGGAAGATATAAGAAACGGTACAAACACCTGAGGTTAGATCCATTGGATTACAGAACATGAAAACACGAAGAAGGTAGTATCAAAGAATAGCTACGTTATTGAAGACTTAAATGGAGTCTGCATGTGAATTTAAACTGTGAGGTCCATAATCGTCCCATTTGAAGGCGAAACAGATAAAAATGACAATTAACTAAACTGTTTCGAAAGGTAAACAGCTAAATAACGTCGCTTAATCATAGCGCCTTTTTGAAGGGTACATCTTTAGACGTGTATTCTTGTTTACCTAGGAGAAGCGAGACATTCATCCAGTTCATCAGTAGCAAATGCAATTACATGCAGCGATGGGTGAAATGTGGAAATATCGTTAAGACACTTGAGGGTCTTGTTTGATTATTGCTATTGGAAACAGCTATTGACAACTTGTGGCAAGGAATTCTATTTTTTATATTATTTAGGAAACGCTCTTTAACAAAAATAAAAGACATGACTAGATAGGCAGAATGTATTCCTTAGTGTAATGTATGATTTTGGAATGCCATCTCGCGAAAGATCAAAAGTAGTAATCAGATCATCGACCAAAAGTCAAGAGTCTTACAAATCTGAAAATTAGACGAAGATAAGACATAAGGACAATCAATGTTTCACTTGCATGAAAATCGGTCTATCCTTTCAAATTAGCAAAGACTTTACTTGTAAGTAAATAATATCCGCAATCATTTTACAAAATGTTTTAAAGACATTACTAGATAATGTGGGTATCCTAATGCATGTTGGTAGATGATCTGGGCATGCTCAGGAATCTTACCTAAGACTGTCAAAACGTGAATGTACTGTGGGTATGCATAGGAATGTTACCCGACGGAGGGAATTTGAAGGCACTCTGGGCATGCATACACATGTTACTGCACACTGATCACGAGAAGGCATGTTAGTAGTCACTTTGAGGATGTCAATGGATATCAGCAGTACTTGTGAAGATACCAAAACGAAGGTGTATTAGTAAATACGGTTGTCATATAACTCGTGTTGGTAGGTTAGGTGGGCATGCACATGCATGTGTTTTAACAATATGGACATGTAAAGCGTTGTGGTAAAAATACATGCTGTCATGCAAAAACAATTTATAAAACGCTGGGCACGCTATACACCGGAATTCATGTGCATAAGTTTCAAGACCCCACAACAATGTTTTAGTTTTCGTAGATAATTTATCAACAGGAAAGTGTAATGGACCACAAAATAACGAAGGTACACTACGTTTAGTGTTGCCATTTATTATCAGTGTCATTGGTAGCCTCAGGTGACTCAAGCAACATACACTAAATATACAGATTCAATTAAAGCACGTTGTGTAATAATGGATTGCAAAGTACAGCAAAGGGGGTCAAGGATGATGCCCAATAAAACGGGTAGGGTATTATTTAATGGCAAAGTAAAACCAAAGGAGTAAGATATGATGGTGAAACTAATAGAGAGTTTTTAATTGCAAACTTAACCGAGTCGGTTAGTATTGGATAGGGGTGTACAAGAAGTAGAAGATAAGTACTGGCAAACAAAAACAGGTTCTATAGCTATTGATATAAAGTTAGAAGTGTGGACTAGCTATAATTGAGAATATTAACCAATATGGCTAACATATGATTGCAAAGAAACACTAGTGGGGTACAGATTAGTGGCATAGAAAACAATGTGGAGTAACAATTGATAGAAAGGTATATCATGAATGATATACTTATTGTATAAGTAAACCAATCTAGTTAATATCAGATATCAAAGTATGACACATTCTGTAATAATAATAGGCAAATTAAATTAAGTAGAATATATATATATGCAAAAAAAACCCAACAACAGATGCAGTTTAAAAAAAATTGTTACAACTTAAATCGATAGGGTTAATATATATTGAAACGGGACAATAAAACTGGAAACTAACTGTACTTAATGGTACAATGAAACACGTGGGGTAATAATTATTGGCATCGTACAACGATTGGGTTAATAGTTATTGGCTTACTAAACAAAAGGAATCTTCCCAGATAAATTAATCAGATGGTTAATGCTACTTTAACTATAGGACATGAGGTAGCATATGGTTTATAGGAGACAGATTCATCGCTACTATGTAGGGTGTGTCATCGTGCGGTCACGTTTAATGACTAGTAGTATATTATGTCGGTGAGTTCTTTTACCCTATAATTAGTATGTATTTGTTCTAAAAATAGCATACATGAAAGCAGAATCTTTCATATTCCAAATATCATTACTTTGTTTTGCTAAAAAGAAAAAACATTTCTAATAGTTTTTCTTCTGAACTACAAAAGTTGATAAATGAATCGACCACATTACGATAAAAATAAAATAAATTTGTGTTGGAAACATTGACGCAAATATAAACATAATACCTTTGTGCATACACCTTGAACTATTGGCACATGGTCTGTTTGTTTGAAATTTATATCACCAAATGACTCAATGATATATTTATCTACCCTAACCTTGTATTATCCTCCTTATGAGGTCATTCGTTCGCGATAAATAACTAGTGTTGCAAATATGCTTCACAGTCATTAGCGCGAACATCAAACAGCAGCTTGAAAAGAATTTGATGAGACTCTTGCTCACCAAAGTCCATTGAAGATGTCATGATATAGGGAATTGCGCAAAGATCAGAACATTAGGTGAAGAAGGCAGAAATGTTTTTTTTTTATTTGTCTATTACACACACACACACACACACACACACATATATATATATATATATATATATATATATATATATATATATATATATATATATATATATAGATGTCACATTTTAATACAAGAATCTTTCCAAATATACTGGACTGATTTATCTAAGCTTTGAGTAATTCTTCTCTACATATAAGATGCATGAATTTCGATCGAGAGAAATTGTCAAGAGATTGAAACAACTATATCAAGCGGTTTTCAATCCATTGTTAGAAGGTTATGTAGTACACAGTCTTTCTCAGATGAGGGGTTCGTAAAGGAATGAACACCACATGTACGATTTTGATTTCACACATACATCGTGTTTTTGATAAACGTTTGAATTTGGGAAAACTTTGCTCTTCCAACAGGACGATTGGTTCGTTTTAGCATACATAAAAATATTTGACCCAAACGTATGATACAAAGAATGAGTTCAATCTCAAAATCCTAAAACATTGCAATATCGTGAGAATTGTTTTTTGTTACGGATCAATATATGTATATCCTATATAAATGATTTGCGCGCAAACAAGTACACTCAATACTGTAATTTTAACCTCTGCCCATGTAAACTGATTTAATAATTAGTTTAAAAAAAAGATTTAAATCATAAACTACCTACTATGAGACGAATGATAGTTTTAATATTTCAAAGCAATAATGGAAACGAATCGCAAATATCACATACATATTATAATGCATACATATGATTTTGTTGCTGAATCAAATTTACTAAATTAAATTGTTCTCGATGTGAAGATAATACATTTTGTTGAATTTTTAAAAGCTTGGAAATTTATATTGGCCGTAATTATGATATTTAGTTTTTTTTGGATCTAATTTGATTAAACCATAATATTGATATTAACGCTGATGGTCACAATGCGAAAAAACTTTGAAGATCTACGTAATTCTTGACTATGGGGTATTAATATTACAGACTGCATCCAGTGTGTTTCTATCTCGATATTAGAGTTGAAGAACAGTAAGTTTACTTATTTTCGAGTATTGAATTTATAAATACAGCCGGTGTGTTTCTATCCGAAAATTAAAGATGGAGATCTCCGCCAATGTGTTTTTTTGTTAGTAATACAATTGAACATCTCATTTAATATGTTCATATTTTAACAATTTAGTCAAAGAAATGTGACAGTGTTATTATATATATATATATATATATATATATATATATATATATATATATATATATATATATATATATATATATATAATTCAAATAATGAACCCTGACACCAAAAATCAAATACACTTATCATTCTCAAAGAAAACATTATTTCATCATGAATTATTGTTAACAGTGATATTATTAGCAGAAGTTGCAGTAGTAGCAGTAGGAGTAGAAGTAGTGGTAAAATTAGTATCGTATTTCACTTATAAAGCAAATAAAAAAATGTTCAATGTTAAAAACTATTCATAACATTATATCTTGGCGGAAAATCCTTGATATCGTTACAAGTTTGGCTCTAGTTAACGGTAAAGAAACGAAGGAGTAGAAATAACCAAGCTTTTTGAGACTTAACAATCAAATTCTGCCTTTGAAATATAATTAGGAAAGGTTTAAAGAAAATTCAAAAACAATCCAAAACTATTCCAAAAATTAAATTTTAAATGTTGCAATAATGAAATATTCGAAATAGATTCTCGTTTGAGTCGTGTTGAAAAGCCCAAAATGGATGACGATGAGGTAATTTGAAGTCCGATTTGTATTTATATATAGTACTTTGTAAAAGCACATCTTACCATTCCAGTGTTGGAAATCCGACTGGTATTTTGACAAGCTGTCTTTGTGCAAGAATTACGTATAAACACATCAAATATTTGTTGAGATACAATTTAATTCTTTAATATCCAAATGAACTGAAGAATTCTTAACATGGATTAAACACTTTACTAGAACAAAAAAATGACATCATTTACGAAAGCACAGAACTGGATAATTTTCACGAATGCAAAGTCTATATTGTTTTATATTAGACACTTATTAGATATATCTCAATTAGTATTGCGATATGACAAAACACATCAGATACTGCATTTTGTTTAGATTCTCTTTCACTAGAGTATCACGGTAAACAAATATCTAAGTAGTATTTACAACGGGTAGGGCCCATAATCAATAACACTACATTTACAAGTAGAAGACAGGCCTGTGATGTTGCCTCCATTTTTGGAAATCGAAGGAAAATTAACATAAGACAACGCTGCCTTAGACAATCATCAATCAGATATTTAGGATGGGTTTCTTAACAATGGAACTCTTCAGCCATCAACGCTATCAACTAACGGAAATTATTGAAAACGTTGTAACATTATTTGACTCACTTGTTTAAGTGATTATTATGCAATATCAACTGATCCATCTATGATGGTTATCACACACACACACACACACTGTCAGTCTATATCTGTATCTGTATATCACTATATTTATATGTCTGTATAGCTATTACTATGTTTATATATCTGTCTATCACTGTTTGTATGTCTGTCTATCGATCACTATATTTATCTGTCTGACTATTTATCATTATATTTATCTATATCTATATATTGTTATCTCTGTCTATCTATCACTATTCTTATCGCTCTGTCTATATATCACACTACTTATCTGTCTGACTATACATCACTATAATTACCTGTCTGTATTTTTATCACTATATTTATCACTCTGTCTATCATTATATCTATCTCCCTTCGATATATCACTATATTAATCTCTCAGTATATGTCACTATATTAAAGTATGTCTCTATATAACTATAGTAATCTGTCTATCTAAATAAAGCCATATTAATCTGTCTGTATATCTCTACAGCACTATATTAATCTCTCTGCCTATCTGGTTGTCTCTTTCTGTCAAAGTCTGTATGTATATGTCTATGTCTATCTGCCTCTGTCTTTGTGTCTGTCTCTCTATATGTCTGTCTCTTTATATTTAGGTATGTCTATCTGTCTGTCTCTGTCTGTATATCTCTGTTTCTGCCTTTGTCTTTCTGTCTATCTGTCTATCTCTGTTTAGGTCTCACTGTCTCTCTCTCTCTCTGTCTCCGTCTGTCTCACTCTCTCTGTATCTCTGTATTTGTATGTCGATCTCTCTCTCTCAGTCTGTCTCTGTCTTTATATCTCTGTATGTCTGTCTTTTTCACAGTCTCTGTCTCTGATTTTGTATCTGTCTGTTTCTGTCAGTCTGTCTGTGTCTCTGTGTTTTTCTGTCTCTGTCTCTGTCTGTCATTCTCTTTCTGTCTCTTTGTCTGTCTCTGCATGTTTATCTGTCTCTCTGTCATTATCTGTCTGTATCTGTGTCTGTCTCCGTCTTTTTGTATGCCTGTCTCTTTATCTGTCTCTGCCTGTCTAAGTCTATATGTGTCTGTCTCTGTCTGTATCTGTCTGTCTCTGTCTCTGTATCTGTCTCTGTCAGCCTATTAATTTGTATGTCTATATATCACAATATTTATCTGTCTGTGTAACTCTCACTGTATATATATATGTCTGTCTATATATCACTATATATATGTCTCTTTATCTATCACTGTATGTATCTGTCTGTCTATCTATGTGAATTGTTCAATTGTTCCCTTGTCTATGATTGTTAATATCATATTGTTAACCCAAGATGAACTCGTTGATGAAATATTAAATTGAGTCGGCGACACTAGTGTTAACCGATAAATACCTTTAACGGTCGCGGTGATATTTAATATATTCTTTTGTGCTGTCCACGTAAATGATCGGTGTTAAGTCGTGTATACTACGTTGTTGGTTTACTAATGAGGAATTTTTGTTTTTTTAAATGATTTTTATCATCCTCGATGCATCATCTCTGATTGCATCGATGGTGTTTTTCATCTCTTCGATGGATTTTCTAATATCCAGGAGTTTTATGTCGAGTTTATCAAACGAGACTCCAAGAAATTTATCGACGATGTTTTTAAGAAAAGTCGAAAACTGTTGTATGTGTTCTTCATATCTGGATTGAAGTTTTGCAAATTCTAACATAGTTATTTTTATCTCTGTGAGTGGAACCCCAAATAAATTATCAACTGGGAGTTGAACCTCAGTGACACAAATTGAACGTCATATTTATCATCGAGAGTTTTTAATGATTCTGCAGATGATATATAATGATATATAATTATCACCGACCGCTGTTTATTTATCTGTGAGTGTCGAAACAAGTACACCCGGTTTGAGTTTACCCTCCTTGGAAAACAACGCGATAGTATTTTCTACTGCGTTGCGTTGTTTAACTAATATATCATCATAGGAAACATTACTAGTTTTCAATTTAACCTGACGATCTTGAAATACAACTATTTCATTGGGATCAACACCTGCGAGGATTAACATCTCGGATATTTCATCTTCGATTATTTTTTTTAAATCACCGGTTGTAGATATGTCCGTGCTGTGCTTTTTCAGGCTTGAGAGGGATCTCCCCCAAATATCAATCATGTTATTTTATATAATTTCTCTCTAAAAAGCGATTACTCGTTTATTCGTGTACGGTTTTATGTGGTATTTTTCCCGATGATGAAATAGCGTTGAGGACATTTAATACTTATATGCCGCATATTGGTGGGTCATTCATTCCTGTGTTGGTAACGTGGAATACCAGACAGGAGTTTTTAAGTGGTTTATATAATGCATAACCTCTGTAGGCGGCGCTAACCCATATGAATCGAAATAAACAATTGCACGCGGATCAATCGCGTATGCAACCCAGTGAGTTCCAGGTCCGGTACTGTGATCGAGATTAATGATAGCGGTTTCAGTGTTGTTTGGTTGTTTTGGTAATTGATCTCTCATAAAAGCAACTCTAAAGTTATATTTAGTTATTTAGCAGCATCGAATAAATCAAAATTTGACATGGGAACTATTGTTAGTAAACTGTTCCTAGTCTCAGGCCCTCTCCGCTGTACCAGAAATACGGAGTTCCTGGTAGTCTCAGACCCTTTCCTGATCGTTTCTTTTTTTTTGGTACCCTTTTCCAGTTGCTTTCTTTAGTGCCATCCCTGCCGCTGTACCAACGGCTACTAGCGTAATCTCAAACCAGATGTTCTCATTTCAACTATTGTGGATATAATTAACAATTTAGATGCATTAAAAAAATACGCGATGAATACGACGACAAAAATAACTAAATTCGATCAGTTTTCTAAATTACAAAGAAGTATAGTTGACAATATATACAAACCTCTATTAGATTTCTTTGAAAATCCACCGGTGACCACACCGAAACTCACAGAGATTAAGACCAATATCGATGTTTTGACAAAACTACGATCCGATTAATGTTTTGGTAAAAATGCTAAATCCGAAGAAATCAAATCAGATCTCTATGGTATTATCACGAAACTCGATGAAATAACCACGATTAGTCGGCCAAAAGAAGTTGTTCGCGAAGATATTAAAACGACGAACGATGTCATCAGGGTTGATATACAGAGGTCTAATAAAAATCTCCTCACGAACAAAAAATATCGTAAATAATGTGTACGCTATCCAACACGGATCATTTACGTGGACACCATCCACTAACATATTAAATATCACCGCGTCCGTCAAAGGTATTTATCGATTAACACTAGTGTCGCCGACTCAATTTAATATTTCATCAACGAGTTCATCTGGGGTCAACAATATGATATCAACGATCATCGACAAAGGAACAACTGAAAGATTCACAATAATATCCACTGATAATAATTTGGCTAAGGGTTCAGTAACATGGTATGTGGAATTCTTAGCGGATTTACGCAAACCACTGAATTAAAAATCCATAGGATTTTCGACACTGCCAAATTTAACGCCAGCAATTTGAAATCTGTTGTAATAAATAAAATGTCATCATTGGCAACGTCACAGCTGTATCGATATGATCAGGTCAGAGAATTTCAAACTAAACTAAAAAAACTCATCGAGGAATATCAAACATAGAAAAATACCGACGAAGAATTAGCGCACTTGACGTTACCGTGTACTCGGTATCAGGTGTATTTACCGGAGTTGGTATCATACTCTCCTTGTTGACAATGGTTGCTCCGATAGCTGTTCCAATTTGTATATTAGCGGCGACAACAATCGCTGGAATTATTTCAATAATAACAAATAAAATATCATCATGTATCCAGTGCAAACTACATAATTACATAGTAAAGTTCCATGTTGTGTCAACCGCGTATTCCCAATTATCCTCGATGATATTGTTCTCCCTTGATGACACATTCATATCAGATAATGAGTTTTCTACATGGCACGTGTTTATAATTCCGCGATGTCAAAATTAGAAAATCAACTCGAATATAATAACAATGGCAACATCGCAAGAACTACTTCAACGAATAGTGGAAAATATCACCCCGTTGAAAACCAGCATGATCTCAATAACATCAACCAATCCTGAATTCAGTGTGAATTTCCCTACTTAGATTCCGGTGCAAGAGAAAGCACCAGCAAAATTACGAGTATTCCACAGTTGGCCTAATATTAGATCACAACCATTTGGTTGTCAGCAACCAAATAATTCCCTGATGCTTGCGAGTAAGAATAAACAAGACGGAACTCCAGACTTGAATGTTGTTTCCTTACCATCTGGGTCAAAATAAATTGAACAAATGAATATGAATTACAACGCAAAATAAAATCCATTACTGGAAAAGAATCTAAAATCGCTATTTCAGTTCATGAACCAAACACTATAAACTCAAAGACGTATGTCGTAGATATTTATCAGAGTTCTATAAGAACAATACTGGGTTGGCCTGAAATCCCACCTCCGACATCTTATCAAATACCAGAACCTAATAAATCTGATTATGTCACAGATGTACAATCATATCATGAAATTGCTCCATGATATCGAAATTATTTACCTGGTATAAAAAGTGCAAAATTAACTGATAAATAACGATCCAGACGGGAGTGGTAGGCATATCGTTCATCAAAACGTCAATATATCCTCGGTTTATTGCAGTGAATTTAGTATGTGATGTCATCAAAGGAAGTTAACAAATAAATCTCGAAATATCAAAACAAGCCCAGCAAGGACATATTTTATACTCATTTGCACCAACAGCTCCTCCAGGGTTTCTAATCATTGAGGATCCAACTAATCCAGTGTATATGCGATTTCATAATGATTCGTTAGCGAGAATTAATTCCAAACTCACTGACCAGTCCAATAATCTAATTGATTTACGAAGTGAGGTTTTACAAATTAGCCTGTGTGTGAAATCCTCAAAGGATTTTCAATTCGTCTCCACAACGCCATCAGCGCCTGGTCAGTCTGGAGATAGAGTCGCTGAAGACAGAGTTTCAATTCATTTCTGCTTGATTTGTTACAAGCGGTTACTGATCCTATCATAAGTCATTTGCAATGATTCGTTATATAATACATTTTTTATTTAAATACTTGTTTTAATTATAGCATTCGAGAGATTGTAGAAAATTACGTCTTGGAAAAATGTTGAATTCAATCTCCATAGAAGCTCCACTGATGTACCAAAAGGTCCTATCAGTGATAGAAGCATGATAGGTAGAATCCGTGATGGTTTTAATGAATTCAAGTGCGATGGAGCATCTCACTGTTAGTCAACATTTCGAATTGATGGGTAGTGTTGATGCTACCATGAACGACGAAAGAGCAACAGTGCTTATCTCACATCTTGACAAGAAGATGTATTTTTTTAGAGTGAAATCCATTATCTGCTCAGAAACGAGAATTGGATTATACGCGACAAATTTGAATTCATCCTGAAAAATAAGAGAACTGTCACTGTGAGTCAGGATTCCAAACCAAGAATTCTGACTGGAATTGACAAACCGTGTTACGAGAGATCATATCCTCTAACCGCAGTTGTTTATGGGATCTATCCGATAAAGGATAAACCGAGTATTTGAAAAACTAAAACCCATGCAATTGTCACCGTTGACTTCGTCAAGAATAAATTGTGTAGCAGAACGAATAATATAGCATTTCACAAATGCGTTGCGTGGAAACGAATTGACGGATCTAAGACACAAACAAATAAATGAATGAGGACTAACAGTGAAGGAGAGCGGATCATCACATCAAGATATAGTCAAATTAGAAACTTCATTAAGATTCCCATTAACCGTAATGACGATAACAGGAGAGGTATTACACGAATCGAAATATAAATCAAAAGGAGCTCCAATCAAAATTATTGACTATAATGAACACATTTGGACACCTGCGGTAACAATATTTCCGCGGGTTAGAACCATAAAATATCTTCCCGTGGATTTCTTGGGAGGTAACCTAACCCAGGAGAAATTATTTTATTTTATTTATGAGTTAAGTAAAAACGAGCCTGTGTCAGTGTGGTTACGTCACAGTGTTGAAGACAAAGAGGGTAATTCGATCAATTTGTAAGACCAAATGGCGAATTATACTGTACTGAAGCCCTCCACAATGAGATGAAAAAATGGCTAGTGGTTTTTCAGAGGATTACGACGAACAATTATTAACAAACTGTTTTACAATACCGTTAGCTGCAGCTCATTTCACGAGAAGGAGAAATCTATGGGAAAAAAACAGAATTTCTCTCAGATATCGAATCAAGCTGAGTTAAATACAGCCATGGTGGATTATGGAATACAAAATACGACCCCAAGAGTATAATTTCGGTTGATATGATTGCATGTTATCCAGAGATTTTGTTCGGGTACGGAGAATGCTCTAAGTACTTCAAAAGATTTGGACATCCCATACACGAGATGACCCGTGTTGCGATTAACGGACCACTGCCCGATTTTGATCTCACCGGATTCGAATGTGTAATATCATTTGTATTTGCTAAAAGACTTCATCCATGCTGTTATGTTTGGTTTGGTAGACACATTTCTGAAAAACACTGGATGACAATAGAGTTATTACGGTACATGATTGATTCTAAAATGCTGGTATCGCTGATTGTCAGTGAAGCAATTATATCATATAGAAAACAAACTGAAGTCTTGTTACCGCAACCCCACAACCCGATAGTCTACATAGTATAATCACCGAAAACAAAAACAATTCACCGATTTCGACGAAGAATGTATCGTGAAATAGTCCATAGAAATCTTTGAAGTTAGAAATAAAGACGCAAAAGATTTCGGTAGAAGAATAATTGAAAATTCACACAATGTGGAAAATACGACCACAAAAGATATTATTCGCGGTTGATTATAGATGATGCTGAAAAGGAATTTATAATCGCAGATGTAACATCTATATATGTAAATCGTAAAGACGCTTTCTTATCCGATGGGACCAATTAGGTACAATTATTACTAATAACGACGGAGAGAATCCTCGATATACGTATTTAAGGTCGTCTTTGCTGGCTTATGCTTCGAGTAATTTAATTTCGATGATAAATAGATTTCATGACACCGCAGTTAGGCTCACCACTGGTCCATTTTATATATACGTAAAACATAAAGAAGTAGTGGCTGAATTTACTAATTCAGACGAGAGTTGGGAATCATGGAGAACTAAAAAGGAATTACTGCGTGATTACTCCAAATCAGCAGATGTTACAATTGAAAACAATTACTTGAAAAATATTCAGATACCAGATCTAATGCACCGTCGTGTTCCGGTTCTATATGTAGATATAAAACCAGTTATTTAAACGGCTGTGGTGGGTCAGGGAAGACGACTCGTGCGATTGAAATCAAAAATGAATGTGCTAACACCAGCACACAGACTTGCAAGGGAGATGACACAACGAGGAATTAATGCTTGCACTTATCACAGTTTCTTTCTATGGAAAGGTGATGAATAGACTCCTGATCCTGATCAAATGGGCGAAAATATATTCCTGAAATCATCATTTGGGATGAGATATGCACAGTGTCATTAGATGTATTACAAAGATTTCTCGATTGGTTATTGCTAGCGAAGTGATAATGTGTGGCGATCATGGTGAACCACCATCATTTCTCGGTTTATTCCCACATAATTGGCCGAAGAATATTGTAGAATATTATGAAAAAAATTAGAAATTAGATCACTTCATAAACAATTACACGAGTTCAAGAAACCGATCAGATTACAACTGGATAGAATCCAATGTGAAATAGCGCGTGAAATAATTTCAGAAACCCCATTAAATGATTTTTGGGAAGAGTAGAGACCAAATGATTTGATAGTGGCTAGTAGAAAGATAGTCAGATATACACTTCAGATGAAGTTATTTAACACGTATCAAGAACATTTTGCAACACTTCCAGTGCCTCTGTGTTATAGACCCAAGGATACACGAAGACAAAATATCGAAGTTGAAATTCCAGGCCTGGCAGAGAAGCCGATTCTATTGTTAAATGATATTGTGTTGGTTGATATCAGTGTTGTATTGCGTACTGATAAATACCCATGGAACCTAGGATACGCAACGACGATACATTCTTCGCAGGGGTTGACTATGTCCAATACAAATTTTTGGAACATAGATAATCGCATGGAGTGGTCGAATTTAGTTTGTCTTGCGGTGTCCAGAGTACGAAGAATAAATCAACTTCGAAGAGTTGTTTTAGACTATAATGAACCTACAAAAAGTGATATTGACAGCGATGATATGATCCGAAAAAAACTCTCTCGTTATAAACAACAAGACCAAAAATAACAGAAAATTTGACATTGATGCCGAATTTATAATCACACTGAAACAACAACAAAATAATCACTGCTCGAGTTGTAATTCTTCAACAATTGCCTAATCGCGATGTAATGCAGTATGTCCTCGTCTGATGGTGCCATTATGATGCTTCATTGTTGATAACACTGCACCCTGAAATTTCTTGCCAGAATCAACTTGTAATAGATTTGGCCAATGCAGAGGACCCCTTCGATAAATCCTTTCAAAGGCAGATGCCAATTCAGTTGATGATTTTGTTTTTAAAGGTTCTGCTTGTTTGTATCTACTCGCAAAATCAACTACGGTTAGCTCATACTTGTCAACACCATCATGCGGCAGAAATAATATATCAGCCTTATGAACTTCATTAGCTCCGCTGACATCAAAATGCAAGTAGTTAATTTTTTTAGGCGGTGGTAGATAAATTTTCCATATCACCTGTTTGGATAACCAATCTAATACATTGGTCATTTTCACCTTTGCTTCGCTAGAGAGTTTACTGACTGCTGATTTACCCCACCAGTATCTTCTTGGAGAATAATAAATAGATTCCATGATGTTATTAATGGCCAGCACAAAACATCAATTTACTTTTCATCGCCGACTTTATCAACCATGAAGCTCATATTTCTTTGAAGGATTATCAGTGATAAAATTCAATGCATGAATTAATTTCACAACTGAGATATGTATATGTTGCATAATGCTACTTTTATAAGCAACATGATGATCATGACACGCCTTATCAATAGCGTTTATTGCGTTTTCACCGGGTCGGGGATGGTTTTAATCATCGAGTCTGATGTCGAGTCTGGTCCCGGGTCAACAATAACTATACCTTGGATGGTGTTTTTCTCCTGGATATTTTGCCCATGGTGTTCCTGCAAGTTTTACTAAGTTGGCTGCAATATCACCTCCTCTTGTTTTACAAACATCTCCAGATTTCATAGAAACAAATCTAAATTTTTTGGTACCAAATTCTACACACTTACCAGCAAGTGCTGATCTGTTACTTTTAGTTGTAATCGTCGTCAAGTTGTTTTTGCTAGTACGCTTATTACATTTCATACAATATAGATCCATAATTATTTATAATAACATGAATGTAATTGATTTCTCGGTGACAAAACACGAGAACCAGTTAAACATCATGCAGCGCTACCAAATTCTATTCGTATGATTATAATCGGACCATCTGGAAGCGGCGACACAACTGCTACTTAATTTAATAACAAGATGTATGAAATGGGACAAATTGTATTTAATAGCCCCTAGTGTAGACGATCAGCGATGTTACGAGGTTATAAAGGATTTTAACGAGAAAGCAAAATCGGAAATCGATAAGGATATTATTGACCGATATCGAGGAAGCACCGAGCATTGATGTTATTTATGGAAGTATTAACAATTTAGTCGTATATGATGATGTCATGTTAGACAATCAAAAGAATCCCGCTTGGATATTTTCCTGAGGTAGGCAGAAAAATACCGATGTGAGATATATCACTTATCGATACACTCAAATACCAAAAGTGATCAGAGATAACTGCAATATTATTGTTGTTTTCAACGGAGTTGATACACATACGCTACGAAATATTTGGCAAACTTGGTGCGGCGGTGATATGGATTATAATCGATTTAGAAATTTCTTTAGTCACGCTCAGTCAATCCCACATGAATTTGTAATGATAAATTTGCACTACCCGAGATCAAGATATCGTATTGGACTTGATCAAATATTCGGTTGAAATAAAAAAAAAGATTTGTAACCCCATAGCAGCAGGGAGGACGCGACAACTTTTTTTTTACGATTTTGGAAGAAGCATTGGTTAGCCAAAGAGACACATTTTACGATTTTGGAGGAAGCCTTGGTTTGCCAAATTGACGCTTCTATAAAGTTGTCCGATTCGCCCTCTCTGCTGCTCCCATGCTTTAGGATACAAATTATGATTCTTCAAGTGCATTGCCCGACAGAGCATTTGGTAAAGAAGCTCGTGCACGTGTTTTCTTTGAACTTTATCAATGGCTCTATAAATTGCTGTCTTTCCATTTGTTCGTACTAGTTGTAGTAATATCTAGTACATCAAGAGATCGAACGATGTCTATGGCCACACATAGCCTGTGTAAATACTGGTAAGTTTATTTATTTCTTTATTTCAACATCATATTGCGATCATTCCTCTACTGAACGGACATAACAAAACTTATTTTTTTTTATAATAATTGTATGTATCTAGTGTCGCTTTCTCTCATAATATCGTTCGTGTTTCAGTATATCAAATGTCTTTTAAAAAAGATTTGATCATAAAACGTCGATGGAATGAACTGATTGATCTGAATAAAAGTTTTATATTAACAAGTCAAACAAGCTACAAATACGTCTTCTTAGATGAAAAAATATATTTTTTCAGTTTGTGTGTGACCTGTGCAATTCAAAACATGATGTAAGATTTCATTACAAACAAAATATTTTAAGAATATAGACATGGTAATGTAGCTGGTTGCCATTCGCGTTCGATGTACAGTTAAATAAAAATTGCTGGACGAATATTAACTCTAGCACCCATCTAAATAAAACATTTTTTAATACAAATTAAATAAAGAAAAAAATTGAAATACATTCACTGATTAAAAAAGATAATAATGTTTCTTGTATCACATATTTTGTTGTTTTTCTTGATCTGCACGACGGTTCATTCTAGTGAACTAGCTTCTTTTCATTTTAGATGTAACACATTAGCATTTTTATGTTCACTTTTATAATGTTCTCATATTAATACTGCTTACAGGCAAATGGCTACAATGTCACAATGGACTTGAGCGCCATACCAAATATATATTCTCGGTTTGAAATGAATACCTGTATAGGAGTGGGGCAGATGGAGAGTACGAGAAATTCAATGGCGATTTATATCAATAAAGAAGATATTTCGGTAAGGTCAATGTTTTTTTATTTATTACAATCGTACGGGTACTTGTATACGTCTTTATGTGTAAATACCATATTCGTTTTAGTTTAACATGGTTTTTAACATTTTCTGACATGCTCAGACCTATTTCTAATTACAGGCTGAATATAAGTCAATATTGAAAGACATTTGAGCAAATGATCAGCACCAAGTAGTGAAGAAATGTATGGGGAACATTGATGCTGCATCAACATTTGTAGCCGATGTATCTTCATTGGATGTTCTGCCCCCTCAAAGATCTTTGACACCAGAAATCACAGAAAATCGCAACAATTAATATTGATGTAAATAAAGCATTCTACAGTTTATCTTCTATTCAGAAGAATCCGCATCATGTATGCAATACTGCTTGGTATCTTGTAAACATTTGTTATTGGTATGGAAACCATCAAATCAGCAAGAACACTTTGCTTAAATGCTGTGCCAGATTGTATGGCCCATGTTAGACATAGCAACAGTAATATATTATCATAGCTTTATTTCAAGTTCATATAGTAGTAACTGATGTTATACTTCAATGCATTTTTTTATAAAAAAATTATAGTTACTGTTTTGAAGAATACTTTTGCACATCATAATTTAACACTTCTACCCTATCATGAGATGCAGTTTTGATTAGTGATTTGTGTTGATTTAAAAATGCAAATACATGCTTAATATTTCGAAAATAAATGTTCGTTACCAGTTGTTATATCTCTTTAGTGTTAATTATAAATTTCATTCCTCGCCCCTTATTTTTGGGATGACTAACAACAAAGTGTAAATTTTCAAACTTGAAGCGAAACCCATACCGAATTCGATCGATTAATGAAAACAAAATAATGCAATCCTTAACATTTAAAAAAGGCAAAAGAAACCATAATATTCTGTTCAAAATATTACTAATTAGTAACAATTCAATATAAATGGTAAGAGATATTAAGCAAACTAAACCGATCTTGAAAACAATTAGTACAGTTCAATACTTACAAAAGTTATTTTATGTGGAAGAGAAACAATAAATATAATATAATGTGTTTAAAACGTCATGTTTATGATGGACCGCTCTTGTGGCATAGTGGCTGGAGCGTTGGCATAGGATGCGGGTGGTCGTTGGTTCTAAACACGACCGTGTCATATCAAAGACTTATGAAAATGGTACTAAAAGCTGCCTCGTTTGGTGTTCAGCATTAAGACTGTCAGGACTGGTAGGTCTGGTGTCAGAATAATGTGACTGGATGAGGCATCAAGCTACATGTCTGCGGCATGATTCCCCAGTGCTAGATAGCACTATAAACGGCCACACTGCATACATGTATCATGAAATCCCACCAAGTCACATTATTCTGACACCAGCCGACAAGTCTAACACTAAGCTCTTAATGCTAAGCAGCTGTACGCACCATTTTTATAAGTCTTTGGTACGACTAGGCCAGGAATCAAACCCACGACCTCCCGCTTCCGCAGTGGACGCTCTAGCCACTTGGGTACCGGAGCGGTCTTCATCAGTTTGTGTAACAGCGAAAATAAAAGTACTACAGTATAGAAAATGATCGATGTTAGCGATATATTCATTTTTGAATCAGTCTTATTACATGAATGAAGAAAAAGGGGAACGTATTGTCTGATATAACGGCACGCTGAATTTAACTGAGATATTAGAGAGAGATTTGATTATGGGGTATAAAATAAAATTTTAAAGATAGGTCCCAAAAGTAAAATGAAGACAATTGTTTAATGCTGATAAATGTATGTAAATTTTCTATTGTCCTATATCTCCATATGCGTGGGGCGAAATGTCCTGGCCCTAAACGCCCATGGGGCGAAACCTCCATCTACTATGTGGGGTGAAATGTCCACTGAAGTTGAGCGAAATGTCCGTTAAAGTGGGGGGAAATGTATTGGTCCGAAACGTCCATGGGGCGAAATGTCCATAATTCCAGATATCCAGGTTATCAAAACCGCTCTTTGTAAACATCACAATTGGATCGCATAACAATTATTATTTCCAGTTCAGCACGAATGTAGTTCTAATCTATTTTTAGAACATGTTTACCTCTCTCAGTTGGGTGGTGATACAAGAGTTATATTTATGCACTTTTGGAATCGAATTTAAGGTAATTCTTTATTCTTGAGAATATGAACTCAGAGAAAGGTTGTCTTGTGTATTTCGGCGACAGTGACCATAATGTAAAAATGCCTTGGGGATGATCCACAAGTGAAATCACTGTTCTGTTTACATGCTGTTCTGTATAGAAAGTAACCGCTTCCTAAACAGTTTCCCTACTGATTGAATAATATCAGAGAGGAATGTTTGCTAAAGAATTGTTTTTTTAGAGTGATATTACTGTTAACATTAATTACAGTTATTGTGGCAAACAACGATCTGCTTTTCGTATGTGCACAGACAACATAAAAATGAACGGTGTCATCAAAATAGATTTATTTCATTATCATGAATAGACGATTGTTGCCAAAATTTGAAATGCAAAATACGCCATCAAGTTTGGCAGGATTCTGATTGATGCCTTTAGGGAAGAAGCAAAAGTTTGACATTTGCAACTCCAGCCTTTCTTCACTATAGCATTATGCTATCAGGTATGAGGAATTCTTTATGAACATACCATCGTTGAATTAACATTATGCAGTCTGGTATAGATGGTAGTGATAAGCACATCGTTGACATCATCATATAAAGAATCTCACTCGGTTAGTTAATTTTGTTACTAGCTGATCTCTTAGTATTTTTCTAAAACGCATGCGCGTGATGTTTACCCGTTGATGCTTTATGAAGGTTACGCCGTCTCTGCTCCTGTAAATTAAATCATTCTTATATCAATAATGGTTGGTGAAGCATGCAAAACTCAGTGCTCCAGTGAGCGATTAGAAGTAATTAAGAAATTTCCTTCAGTGATGATCTCAGGCGAATACTTCAGGAATCTCAGGTAGATTATGCAGAAAGTTCTTAACACGAATTAAAACTTGTTAATGAAACAACTAATCCTCGTCTCCCTCAAAATAGCAAGAAAACTGAAGAAACATCAAGATCTTTACAAGATCTTCTTCCTGGTCTGATAACTCAACTAGCAAAACATATTACTAACAATGGTTTAATTGACACAAAAAGGGCATCGTATATAGGATTCATCGATTCAGTAAGCGATGTGTATGATCAATATGATGAGCGAAAACGGCAAACAGTAGGAGAACGAACACAACTGCCGCCCTCCAGCAGAAAATACAAGGGAAGGTAATTCTTGCATATGTTCACAAATTATATTTGCTTGGCATATATCAACACAACAGGGTATGTCTGCACCACTACATATATTTATTGTGCTGCAAAATATGAACCGATTAAAAAAGTACGTATCCATATAATGTTTGATCAACTCAGAGTTACCGAAGTCTCGTTAAGAATAAATGGCCAACAATAATCATCTGAAGGTATGTCATATGATTATATCACAAACCACGCTGCACGAGCTTATCAATGTTTGATGACGTGATCAGAAAGTTAATACCGGTTTGCAAGTATCACAATTAGATTTTATAAAAATGTATACAATGTATTTATTTTTACTTGAGCATCTTAATTTAACCAAACAACATGTTGACGAACAATTCAGAGTTCGCATAAAGGATGTTCCATCTGATGGTTACCGTGTAATCCCTGTTATACTTATTGAAATATCGATGCTACTTGAAGGTGCTGGCGGACGACTAAGATTCATTGCTGCACCAGTAGCAACTTTGTAACATACTTAGATCTATGGTAGTATTACAAATGTCATATTATGATGTAAATGTTACTTTGAAACCGGGTCAAATTAAAATTCTACAAACCGAAACAGTGAAAAATTTCGGAACAACAATGACACTAAAAAAGAATTAGATTACCCTTGTTCAGAATCCACTGTCACTGACAGAATGGCATCGTAAAAATTAAATGATGCTAAACAATTTAATACCGGAATAAGAATTGCTCTATCCGTATTTCCGATATAACTAAATCAGGTGGTATATTTCAATTAATTGCGAAAATAACAGCATTAATTCCAGCCACTTCCCCTTCTGTCGCAAACGCCGCCTCGTTACGGAAATAAAGAAAATAACTGTGCAAGGATACAAAGAAAGGGAAAAGGTTTAAGATTACCAGGGAGTCGTTACTCCTACGGCAAAGACCTAAGATTAACAGGGAGTAGTTGCTCGTAAGGAATAGGACTAAGGAACAATTTAATAACACCAATGTTACATTTTAATTTAATCGATGCTTCTAAAAATTTAACAATAAAAAGGTTTAGAGGTGTTTTATGCGAGACGAGCTACATTCCAGAAAAAAAAAGATATTGAAACCAATATAATTAGTCCTGGACCTAGAACTCACTGGACCGCATAAGTGATGGGCCCATGTGAAATTGTGTATTTTGATTGGTATGGGTTAGCCAAGCCAAAAGTATTTAGCGAGTATGGCAGGACTCACAAATCAATTATCTGGTTTTCCACATTACCAAAACAGACAAAAACTGACCCACCGTTATGCGACTGAGAAGTAATTGCTGTACTCGATTATATATGAAAATAAAAAAAAATCTCATACAGTTGTACATGAGTAAACGAATAATCGTTGTTTAAAGAGATCTTAAAGTATAATGGTAGACATTTACCGGAGACCTTTCTCGAAACAAACACTCCAACTTCTACTTCCCTCACTACAGGTAAATTAATACTTTGAGAAATTATCATTGTAGAGTTTGAAATTGTGATTACATATCACATATGATTTCTTTCTGCTGTTTCCCATTTATAGCTATGTCCCACATGCAGTTCTTTCTAACACCCTCTTCGCATCTATCCACTTAGCTCGTGCTGAATGCGCATATGTTCAATTTAATTTAAAAGAAAATATTGAGATCAGACGCCATATCTCAACTGATTTGAATTCTATGTATAAGAAATAAATGTCCTCTATATTCAGTGGGCAACATGCAGCTGGTGTAGGAATGATGGGAAAACTGAAATCAGTAATTTTGAAGACAATGGGCAAGTGTAATTCACATACGTTTATAAAGGCTTCTGTAAATTCAGTAATCTAATGCAGTGAACATTAATAATGCATCACGAATAAGTGTTTATTATACCAAGAAATTATTGTATTTACTTTTATTACTTAGGATACGATGTAAAGTTATAATTTGTTTTAGGTTAATAACTAAGTTCTTAATACATGACAGTAAAATTTATACATATCAAAAAGCTACAGGTTTATTACCACCCCAACCGCGGTGAGACTGTATCAGCTGCCTTGGTGTTCTCTTGGGAAGAGCACTAAGCTTGACTTTCCTCTGAAGCATAGCATTAAGCGTTGAAAGTGCTATATAAATACCAAGAAAGCAAAACGAGAAAATGAAAAACACAATACCTGGCCCTCAACAAATATGCTGATCAGGTCATTAGCTGAATATTCTTTAAGCTGGACATCACAGACTATATATTTTTGTTTCAGAGGCCATTTATTTTTTGGTCTAAACTTTTGAACGGTTTGGTCCAACACAATCATATCAAATAATGTGTATGTTTTTGTGTGTTTGAGAAGTATGTTTAATCGTATATTGCAGTGGTTCACAAAGTGGGAGTTTGAGGGGTGTTATTACTGATGGGGTGCTAATGCTGATTACTATTGTCTCAATTAGTACTTTGGAGATAGAATAAATAAGAACACAAACAATTACTCTACAATTCCTTTAGAATTGGTAATGAGGCTGAAATAGTGGGTGAAAACTAAATATAGGTTATGCTTGTGGCAAAAGTTAAGAAAATAAAATTTTCTTTGTAGCATGTATCACCGCTGTTGCAACACAAAAAGTGGCAGACAGTCTGTCTATCCTTGCAAAGAAAGGAAAACATATGCCCTCATCAGGGAGCTTATTTAGAATGCTCTCATCTGTCTACTTGTGGACAAGCAGGGTATGAGGAGGAGAGGAAAACGTAAGGAAGATGATCTCAATAGAAATAGCGGAAACCTGGCACTTCAAGAACCACTATCATCTCAAGTTTTGGTGAAGGAGAAGATCTCTCGATTTTAGCTATGTAATATACGAATGGTGTTTGATAGATGGATGTGTCTGCCAAGGCAGATTACACTTTATATACAGTAATGTAAATATCAGTTGTTGAAAACAATGCATAATGTATATGTTGTTTATGTTATTGTTTTAGGGTTAACGCCATTTTTCAGCACACAGTAGGCTATACATGGCGGCCAGTATTATTGGATGAGGAACAAGAAATAATTTAAGCATGTCCCATTTTGTAAGAAGCCTCGCTAAAATTCATGAAACATAATACGTTAAATAAACTCTTAAGCATATAAAAAATTATGCATTAAGTAATAATACTCATTATGAAAAAAAGTTTATATATTCCTTACCGGCAAAAGTGATATACAGTGTTGTCTCTCACAACACATCTTTTTCAGGTCAGTGGGCATCTCCTACATTTTCCACACACACACCAATCTGGTAATCCTGTGTCGGGGGATGGGTGAAAACTACCACACGGCATTGATTTTGGCTGCCAAGCATTAAAGACCAGGCATGGGTTGAACTGCAACATCTGTAGAAAACGTTCCCTCAGCCGGTCTGGCTCCACATTTGTTATGATCTCCTGGGTCGGTTTCAAAGATTAAGCATACTGAATCCCCATATGTAAGTTGTACAACAAGCTTGAAAACTGAAATAAAAATTTCAACATTTACAACAATCATGTATTAATATAAGGTATATATCTTAGCAAGTCCAACATAAAAATAGAAATGACTGCAAATGTTGTATTGTAAGAGTAACTAGCAAAGATTTAATTATGTGTAAAACATGGATGCATTATTTGATTTTATCAGTACAAAGTGCAAGTTAAATATTCATGGTCAGTTGTTACACATATCATGTATAGTGACCAGTTTTCTGTAATGTAGCCCACATACCTGTAAAGTTATTCACACCTTTTGTGATACATATTTTGTACATACAATACCATGCTAAAGAAATACATAAACGTTATTGAAAGTACTTAAACAGTTTTAAAACTGTCATTACATCAGGAAAATGTGTTATTTTATAAATTATTTACAGTATTCACCCAAAACGTAATGAAAATCAGACAGGCAATTAAAATTCATACCCGATATGGCATCTTATACTTAAAATTTGGGCATAAAAAACATTCTTGTGTTTAGAAGATTTTATGTTTATGATAGTGCATACATAATATTGTCTTGCTATATTTTGGCATGCATCCTATTTAGAAGAGAAGACTTAAAGCGTAGTCATTATTTAACAAGGTTTAAATAGATATATCAATTTTAACAGGTCTAAAAAAATTATAAATGTAATACTTAAACTGGAAAAGGGGGCAGGTTGACATTGATAGTATCAAATATATGTTGTGTATGCGACTATTATAGATCACTTCTACCTATTTATGAACTGGTTTTAGCTAGTTTATATTATGATTATCACAGGAATTTAAAATTGTATCACAATAATTTATTTACTTCACTATATGTATGTCTCTACATATGATTACTTGAACTCCTAAACAAATAGCCCTATTTCAATAAGTATAATGACTACCACAGACAAAACAGATGACATGTAGTATATAAGACGGACATATACATAAGGTGGCCTCTATTTTCGATGGTCTCTGAATGGGTTTCCGTATCAAATTATATTGGGGTGGAGTGGTGAGTAGCAACAATATGTAAAGCAGTCTAAAGATACATTGTTTTGTAAAATAATCCTTCAATATAAGTATGCATTTTGTAACTTATACAAAACAATTCTCTCGTGTATATATTACAGTCTTTGCAAAGAATCAAACATTTTTCAATGCGTATCATTACTTGTTTTGCAAGGTATAAATAAACAATTGCTTTCATTATTGTCTGCCTTGTCTGAATTATGTGTAGAGCTTGTTCAGCTCTGTTTTCAGGCTGCACTGCTTGTTTTTTTCCTCTTCCCCCTATGGTTCTTGCTCCACGCCTCATTCTTTATCTCCCTCTCCCTCTTAAAGGTCGCTCCGGACTTGAGCTTGAAAGTGTGCTGATTTCAGTCTAGATAATAACAAAATTTCTACATTTGAGTTCATCATTTGTTTGGTATCTTCTCTATTACACATTATAATTACTACCTTAGTCCAGTTGTCTCTGTAGTGAAGTCTGATATGTAACATTAATTTCATAATTATACAAGTAATACATTCATACTTACTTATCAAACTTATAGGAATTTAGTGTTATTTGAGAATCAGAAATTAATACATGAGATTTTGTGATTTGATGGATGTTTTCTGTGCTGGATCAGGTCATTGTTAATTTTTCTTCCTTCAAAATTCTTTAATGGGCATAAGAGCTAAATCTCTGTGTATATTTACTCAGGTGCATACAACGATATAAACATGTGCAATGTTAAAACCAGTCTATCCCCTAGGCGTAAAGGCCTGAGAGCCAAAAATCTCATTGGTGTTCAACAAATAAATTTGGTATCAAAACGGGGGATCAGATTAGAAAGTAAGGGTCTCTGAAGCGCTAATCAAGGTAAAGAGAAACACTGAAAACGTTGGTCAAATTTTAAGTGACAATGTGACTGTACGTTTGTGCGTATGTATTTCATTATGATCTGACCCAGATTCCATACTTATAACCTTATTTATGTAATGTATGACTTGGCGAAGCATACCACGAATTCGTTTCCTCTTTCATTGAAACGCCAGAAGGATGAGTGTTAGGTTCCACTAGTGATACTCAGGTTAGGTATATATAAATTTATAAATGAAATTACTAGGTTGTTAGCATTTTTAAATTTGCAAGATGCTTTTTGTTTATAAAATGGGTGACATGTGCGGAAATGCTAAATCAATCACTTTTGCAATACTATACAAAGCAAGTCGATTTAAACCATTATCGTACCACAAAGATTATTTAAATATAACCATAACAGTAGTTCTAAATAAATTGCAACGTTTCCTCTTAAAATTAAAAGTAGAAAGGAAATGATAAGGAGAAAAGAAGGAGATCTAAAGAGGATCGTATTCACTATTGTTGACATTTTGTGGCTTCTGGTACGGTGGTTTCGCTTTATGTCCTCAGCATCAGTTTACAGAATATTGCATACAAATATGCAAATTTCGCTCAGCGGAATGATGTGTGTGTGCTATTCGTTCGTTTTCTGCCTATCACTGCCGAGCGCGATTTCAATATGGAGACGATAGATTCGTTACGATTTGTACGACGATTGTTGAGAGCTCGTATTTCATAAATATAACCTCTACGTACTTGATATTATGATTGTATTGCCTTTGAAATAGTATTTAATCAGTTGATATACATAAAAGTCAAAACATTTTCGTAAGCAAATTCACCTTGAGTTGCACTATTGTGCTTTTCACTTCAGCACCGTAGCCATTAAACTATTAACGTTGCGGGCCGTGTATGACGCTCATGTAAACTCGTTTGGGAATATTCGTAAAATGTTTAGAAAATGTGAGGAAATCAGAAACAAATTTATTTGGTACTTCGCTGAACATTGTTATGAACTTTTCTGATATTAAGTGGAACATTGATACGATTAAACAAACATAGAACAATATTGTTAGGGCTTGTCCTGCTATTGCTGAAATACTTGATTTATATTAACACATAAAGATAATTTTAATACAGTGTACTCTATGCAGTAGAGATATTTCACCTGGACACCTCAAATTAACACTATTCAAGTAACAGCATATGTTCGAAGTATATACAGATTAACGGTGATTTTATAAATACAGTTTAATTTATCATCAAGTGTAAGAATAAAAAACGAATCCACTGAGACATTTAGAATAGCCCAATGCAGTGGTAATTTAACTTCAGCGTCACTCAAATTTCATACAGAATTCTTAATAACTTTAAGCTCATACTATAATACACGTGCAACAGTATACATACAATCGAGCGCGTGAATTGCAAACTTTAATTAAAAATCATTGACAAGTATACAGTAAAACAAACAATGCAGGCGTGTAGTCGTATTTGATATAATTGTATATTTAGTTTCAGCTGTTTTTGCTGGGACAGGTTTATTGATATCAACGAAAAACCATTAGCAGTTGTAACAGTTGTAATTTGTGTTTAAGTGGCAAAAAACAATCGCTGATTTTCTTAATATAATTGCACAAAAAAGTATATACATATAGCCACGATACACTACAAGAGTATATTTAAAATTGAATACAGCGGCGGCTGCACATATTAACTTATCTTAGCTGATATCATTGATTGTTTAGGGTGAAATACTATCATATAGTGATTAGATTCATGATGAAGCAACATTAGCTTTAGAAAATAATAATAATAATAATAATAATAATAAAAATAATAATAATAATGATAATAATAATATAATAATAATAACAATAATATAATAATAATGATAACGATAATAACACGAATAACGATAATAAGAATAATAATAACGATAATAATAATAATAATAATAATAATAATAATAATGTCTACATAATTTCCGCATCAGATCGTTAATACAACTCCACCAAAGACAACAATGATATGAATAAATTCCACTAACCCTGATATTAGCGTGAATGTTCCAACTGCTTTATGATTATAATATATATGGGATATTTGCAATACGTTTCCATTATTGCTTTGAAATGTTGAAACTATAGTAGGTAGTTTATGCTTTAAATATACTTTTAAAATAATTAATCACTCAGTTGCATGGACATAGTTTATTATTACAGTACGGATTGTATTTGTTGGCACCAAATTGTTATGTGCAGGATAGATCCCTCTTGACCCCTAACAAAAAAAATGATCACGATATTGTAGTGTTGAAGGTTTTAGGATTTTTAGATTGAACTCATTCTTCGTATCATAACTTTGCGTCAGATATTACCGTGTATGCTAAAACGATCAAATCGTCATGTTGGAAGAGCAAAGTTGTACAAGCTTCAAACGTTTAACAAAAACACGAAGTATGTGTGAAATCAAAATCGTAATTGTTGTCTTGATTCCATTACGAACTCCTCATGACAACTTCAGTGGTCTGTGGTTGGCTAAAATCTCAGCAAATTATTTTCATGTTGCTATCTGATGTTCGCGCTAATGACTGTGACGCATATTTGCAACACCAGTTATATATCGCGAACGAATGACCTCGTAAGGAGGATAATACATGGAGTGGTTAGTACTACTTATCCTTGATTCATTTGGTGATAGAAAGTTCAAACAAACAGACCATGTAATCTCTGTATGTGACATTGCCAATAGTTCAAGGTATATGCACAAATGTATTATTTTTATATTTGCGTCAATGTTTCCAACACAAATTTGTTTTATATGTATCGCAATGTGGTCTATTTCTTCATCGACATGTTTAGTTCAGAAGAAAAACTTCAGAAATCTACTTTGTTTTTAGCAAAGCAAGTAATCAAATTTGAAATATGAAATATTTTGCCTTCATGTATGCAATTTTTAAAACAAACAAATACTAAATAAAAGCTAAACGAATTCACCGACATAATATACATCCAGTCATTAAATCATAATGTAACCACACGATGACACACCAAAAATAGTAGCAGTGAACATATCTCATATGAATCATATGTTACCTCGTGTCCTATAATGTTCATTAACCCTCTCATTAATTTATCTGAAAATATTCCACTTGTTTTACTAAGCCAATAATTATTAACCCAATCGCTTTACGATGCAACTAATTATTACCCCACGTGTTTCACTGTACCATTAAGTGCAGTTATTTTCCAATTGTATTTTCCTGATGCAACATATAGTAACCGTACTGTTTTAAGTTGTCACGATCTTAAATAAACTGCATTTGTTTTCTTGTTTTGCACATACGTATTACTCCACATAGTTTAATGTGTCTATTATTATTACTGAAAGTGTCATACCTTGAACCGGGTTGGTGTTGGTAGGAATGTATTGCTATTTAATGGCCATATAGGTTGAGCGTGAGCACTCCGTTGCTTGTAATGACCCAAACCGGTAGTGCAATTGATTTATTGAAGAAACAGAGAGAACTTGAAAATGAAGCCAAGATTGAGGTTATATAATTAGTAATGACGGCCCACATGGAAGTCAAAGGATTAAAATGTCTTTGAAATTGGGATGTTAAAATGAAGAATATAAAGTCAAAATAGCAGGCTGGAAAGTGAAATGAAACATAGGGAGAAGATATAAATGCATAATGAAATAGAAAATAGGGAAATAAAAACGGTAAAAACAACTGAGGTTAGAAGCATTGGAATGTAGAACATAGAAACATAAGAGGAGTGTATCAAAATAAATGATGAGCTATTGTAGACTTAAAGGGAGCGTGCATGTGAATTTAAACTGAGAGGTTCGTAATTGCCCCATTTGAAGACGTCACAGATAATAATGATAATTGACTAAACTGTTTCGAAAGGTGCGCGAATGTATACAAATTTAAAAACATCGCTTCATCTGAGCGCGTTATTGAAGGGTCTATCTTTAGACGTGTATTTTTGTTTACCTAAGAGAAGCAAAGGCATTCATCAAGTTCATCATCAGTAGCATCTGCAATTACTTGCAGCGATGGGTGAAATGTGAAAATATCGTTAAGACTCTTGGAGGTCTTGTCGATTTCTTTCTTTGAGGCCAGCTATTTACATTTTGTGACAAGGAATTATGTTGTTTCAATTATTTAGGAAACACTCTTTAACGAAAATAAAAGATATGACCACAGAGGCAGACTGTTTCGTTTAATCTAGGGTAGAATTTTTGGAATGTCATCTCAAAAGAGATCAAAAGTGGAGACCCGGTCGTTTACCAAAACCCAAGGGAGACTTACAAATCTGGAAATAATAAAAAGGGAACGTATAATGACAATTAATATTTCACTTGCAAGAAGTTGGGTCTATACTTTCAAATTAGCGAAGACTTTACTTGTAAGTAAATAATATCAGTAATTACTTCACAACATGTTTTAAGACATCATTAGACAATTTGTTCATCCTAAGGCACGTTTGTGGATATTATGGGCATACACAGGAATGCTATCTAAGACTGTCGAAATCTGATGGCACTGTGGGCAGGCAGATGAACATTACCTGACTGTCGGAATGTGAGGGAACTCTGGATATGCAAACACATGATACTAGACACTGGTCGTATGAAGGCATGTTAGCAGATCATTTGAGCATGTCAGTGGATATCAGCAATCATTGTGAAGAGACAAAAACATGTCAGCAAAGAGGTCATGAAAAGGCGTCTTAGTTTATAAAGTGGTCATATGACGCGTGTTGGTTGATTATGTGGTCATGCACATGCATGTGTTTTAACAATGTAAACATAAAGCGTTGTGATTAAAATGCATGCTATGATGTAAAGACAATTCATTACATGGTGGGCACGCTATACATCGGAAACCCTGTATATAATTTTCAAGACCTAGCAACAATGTTTCATTTTTCGTAGATGATTTATCAAGAAGACAATGTAATCGATAACAAAAGAACGAAGGTACAATACATGCAATATTGCCATTTAATATCAGTTTCACTAGTAGCATGAGGTGACAAAAGCAGCATACACTAAATATATAGATTGAATTAAAGCGCATTTCACAACAATAGATTGCAAAGTAAACAAAGGAGGTCAAGTATGATGCCGAATGAAACAGGTATGGTAATACTTAATGACAAATTAAAACCAAATGAGTAAGGAATGATCATGAAACTAATAGAGAATGTTTGATGGCAAACTTTACCGAGTCGGTTAGTATTGGATAGGGGTGTACAACAAGCAGAAGATACGTCTTGACAGACAAACACATGTCCTGTAGCTATTGATAAAACGTTAGAAGTGTGGACTAGCTATAATTATGAATGTAAACCAATATGGTTAATACGTGATTGCAAAGAAACACTAGTGCTGTACAAATTAGTGATATATCAAACAATGTGGAGTAACAATGTATGGAAAGGTATATCATATATGATATATTTATTGTTTAAGTCAAGCGATTTGGGCAATAACAGATAGCAAGGTATGACACTTTCAGTAATAATAATAGGAACATTAAACTATGTGGAGTAATACGTATGTGCAAAAGAACAAAACAAATGCAGTTTATTTAAGATCGTGACAACTTAAAACAGTACGGTTACTATATGTTGCATCAGGAAAAGACTGCACTTAATGGTACAGTGAAACACGTGGGGTAATAATTAGTTGCATCGTAAAGCGATTGGGTTAATAATTATTGGCTTAGTAAAACAAGTGGAATATTTTCAGATAAATTAATGAGAGGGTTAATGCACATTATATGACACGAGGTAACATATGATTCATATGAGATATATTCACTGCTACTATTTTTGGTGTGTCATCGTGTGGTTACATTATGATTTAATGACTGGATGTATATTATGTCGGTGAATTCGTTTAGCTTTTATTTAATATTTGTTTGTTTTAAAAATTGCATACATGAAGGCAAAATATTTCATATTTCAAATTTGATTACTTGCTTTGCTAAAAACAAAGTAGATTTCTGATAGTTTTTCTTCTGAACTAAACATGTCGATGAAGAAATAGACCACATTGCGATACATATAAAACAAATTTGTGTTGGAAACATTGACGCAAATATAAAAATAATACATTTGTGCATACACCTTGAACTATTGGCAATGTCACAGACAGAGATTACATTGTCTGTTTGTTTGAACTTTCTATCACCAAATGAATCAAGGATAAGTAGTACTAACCACTCCATGTATTATCCTCCTTATTAGGTCGCGATATATAACTGGTGTTGCAAATATGCGTCACAGTCATTAGCGCGAACATCAGATAGCAGCATGAAAATAATTTGCTGAGATTTTAGCCAACCACAGACCACTGAAGTTGTCATGAGGAGTTCGTAATGGAATCAAGACAACAATTACGATTTTGATTTCACACATACTTCGTGTTTTTGATAAACGTTTGAAGCTTGTACAACTTTGCTCTTCCAACATGACGATTTGATCGTTTTAGCATACACGGTAATATCTGACGCAAAGTTATGATACAAAGAATGAGTTCAATCTAAAAAATCCTAATATCTTCAACACTACAATATCGTGATCATTTTTTTTGTTAGGGGTCAAGAGGGATCTATCCTGCACAAAACAATTTGGTGCCAACAAATACAATCCATACTGTAATAATAAACTATGTCCATGCAACTGAGTGATTAATTATTTTAAAAGTATATTTAAAGCATAAACTACCTACTATAGTTTCAACATTTCAAAGCAATAATGGAAACGTATTGCAAATATCCCATATATATTATAATCATAAAGCAGTTGGAACATTCACGCTAATATCAGGGTTAGTGGAATTTATTCATATCATTGTTGTCTTTGGTGGAGTTGTATTAACGATCTGATGCGGTAATTATGTAGACATTATTATTATTATTATTATTATTATTATTATTATTATTATCGTTATTATTATTCTTATTATCGTTATTATTGTTATTATCGTTATCATTATTATTATATTATTGTTATTATTATTATATTATTATTATCATTATTATTATTATTATTATTATTATTATTATTATTACTATTATTATTATCGTTATTATTATTAGTATCATTATTATTATTATTATTATTATTATTATTATTATTATTATTATTTTCTAAAGCTAATGTTGCTTCATCATGAATCTAACCACTATATGATAGTATTTCACCCTAAACAATCGATGATATCAGCTAAAATAAGTTAATATGTGCAGTCGCCGCTGTTTTCAATTTTAAATAATAGAAGTCCGAGTGTCGGAGTTGTCTAGAGTTGTAAACATCCGGGGTGGCATCTATAGTATTGAGGAACGTTAGTTCTAGTAGATGTTGTATGCTGTCTGTACGTATAACTGTGGTGGATCCGTGTAAGGCAAGTGACCGATAAAAGTATTCTGTCAACCCTAGGTATTCGGGGAAACTGGGCGGCGATTCAACTGTTGGTGAATCGTACGGTTATACAGGGTCGAGACACATGTGTGTGTTGCAATTGTAGTACAATTGAATACATTGTTGTATTTACATAGTTACTTGAGATCACAATAGTATTTCAAGGGATTGCATGAATCTCAATAAAAGTTAGCAACTTGATTAAATACATGTATATGTTCGTGCTAGTTGTCGCAATCCATACGTGCGATAGTATAGTTTGATGCTTGTGTTTATTATCGTAATTTATACTTGCGTTAATATAACTTTTGTAAAGGTTCCTTGGATGTGTGTATAGTCCAAGAGATTCCATTGTATGTGTGTTTTATTTTGTATTAATATTTCATTTATTCATGTATTGTGAATGGTTGTGAGTGTAATTGTGGGTTGAACGCATGAGTTATTGTGTTGATACATCATTTTTTTTCATTAATAATTTATTTCATAAATTTATATTTTCTTTCACATATTGTGTTTGTGTTGTTCATTTAATCCACCATCCTCTCGGTAACAATTCTGTTACAGAGATAGCTATGTTAAACATCTAATTAATTTAGTTGTACCTGTCCCAATCAGTGAAGGAACATGATCAGATTCTACTGCTATTAAAATGACGATTCTTTGTCATTCAGAAATTATGAAAGATCTAGACCAGAAACTTTCACACTTACAAGTGCAAGAATGAAATGAACTGAAATAGTTATTATTTGAATATGAGCACTTATTTTCAGGTGTTCCTTCAAGGACAAACACAATTTTTCATGATGTTGAAATTGTAAATTCCAAACCTGGCAAAGAACATCCATACAGGATGAGACCACTCAAACAGGAATTCTTAAAAAAAGGAAATTCAATATTTATTGGGGAATGATTTTATCGAGCCCAGTAAAAGTGATTGGAGTTTACCATGCATACTTGTCCCGAAACCAGATTAAACTTTCCGTATGTGCACTGATTATAGGAAGATAATCAGTGTGACAAAATCAGATTCATTCCCATGACCAAGAATTGACGATTGTAATGATAAACTCAGGAATGACAAGTATGTCACCAAATTTGACGTTCTGAAAGGATTTTTGCAGATTCCACTAACGGAAAGAGCAAAGGAAATCTCGGCATTTGTGACTCTAGATAGACTTTACCAATATAAAGTAAAACCAATAGATTAGTAAGGTGGAGTTTGCTATTGCAGGAATATAATCTTGACATCCGGCACTTCAAGGGAAAAGATAATTTAATTGAAGATGCTCTTTCCCGTGTATAACAATATATTATATCATATACACTGTGTAATTTATACGAGTTCTTTTAACCTCAGATGTAAATTGGTTCGTTATGAAAAACAAAGTTTTATCATATAAACCTTTCTTTTTATTTTATGGAGGAAGGTGTTACGTATATTTGATTCAAGTCATTTTTCTGAGCAGCAGAGAGGGTGAATCCTACAACGTTTTTAGACAAATTTTGATTGAAATCCTAAAACGAGCCGTCCTATAATCTCATTTTAACCAAAAAAAAATATCTCAGGGGCAAACCCTACAACGTTTTCAGACAAAAAATTGATTGAAATCTTAACGAGCCTTCCCTACGAAATCTCATTTTAACTAAAAAAATGAAAACGGAGATTTTACGATTTTTTAATCAATTTTTGTCGCAACGATGTGGTCATCCACCCTCTCTGCTGCTATGGGTTAATAATTCTTTTACGATGAAAATCCTTTTAGGATTTCACAAACAAACTAATCGCTAACACCTCCTCTTGTAGATCAATTAGATTATTAGATTGGTCTGTGAGTTTGAAATTAATTCTTGTTAATGAATCATTATGGCATCGCATGTAGACAGGATTAATTGGGTTTTCAATAATTAAAAATCCTGGAGGAGCTGTTGGTGCAAACGAATCAAGAATATATCCTTGCTGAGCTTGATTTGATCGTTCGAGATTAATTTGATAGCTTCCTTCAATAACATCACATACTAAATTGAGTGCAATCACTGAGGATATATTTACGTTGAACGGAGCGATATGCCTACCGCCACCGTCTGGGTCATTATTGTGTTTGAGGATTTTTATTTCCGGTGATGATGTTTTTTTCCATGCATCATGAATTATTTTAAAACCAACATCGATGACATCACTGAGAGATTTTTGTAGTTCTGAGATATTATATCCTGGTAGTTTAAACTCACGAATATCTTTGACGGGGATTTTATAGATCAGTGCAAATTCTGTTCTCGATAAGGGATTATCGTCATCTAATATATCCTGAATAATTTTCAGGTTAAATGTTTCCATATCGTTGATAATTTTATTGCATGTTTCTACGACGCTGATAAATTCATCTCGGGTGAGAGAGCCGGATTTGAGAGATATTAACAACAGCGAAAAATCATTATTCATTGCTGTGAAATTTTCATCGATTTTAAGATCGTCAGCAACAAGAAATTTCCCTCCCCCAACATTATCGTGAAAGATCTTAAAAAAATCTCTAGTGATTGTGCGATCTTGATAACTCTTTATTGGATTATCAGATTTTATTCTGTCGGTGATATAATCAGTTTTTTGTGGTTCTGGTAAATCAACGGTTTTTCCCCCTGGTAGTAATTCAGGCCATCCTAGTACGGTTCTAATAGAACTCTGATAGATATCTACGACGTATTCTTCTGAGTTTATTTCAATTGCGGATGATAGCGTCGGTTCATGAACTGTTATAGCGATTTTTGATTCTTTTCCAGTAATCGATTTTATTCTACGCGCGAATTCATTATTGATTTGTTCGATTTGGTATGACCCTGTTGGTATCGAAACGACGTTCCAGTCTGGGGTACCGTCGTCTTTATTCTTATTTGCAAATACCAGTGAATTATTCGGTTGTTGACCACCAAATGATTTTGATCTGATATTAGGCCAACTGTGATACACTCGTAATTTTGCTAGCGCTATCTCCTTCACGGGGACTGGGCTAGGGAAATTCACACTAAACTCTGGTTCCGTTGATGTTATTGATATCATGCTTGTTTGTACTGGGTTCGTGTTCTCCACTACTCGTTGAAGTAATTCCATCGGTGTCGTCATTGTTATTATACTCATGATTTATTTCTAATTTTGGTATCGAGGAATCATAAATACTGACCATCACTGAGAACTCACAATCTGGTATGGTTGAGATTATTGAGATCATTCTGGTTTTTGGGTTCGTGTTTTCTAATTCCATCGGTGTTGTCATTGTTATTATATTCATGTTGTTGCTCTAATTTTGATATCGCTGAATCAAAAATACTGACCATCGCTGAGAATTCACTATCTGATATAATTGTATTATCGAGTGACGACGATATCATCAGGGATAACTGCGAATATGCGGTTGATGCAATATGAAATTGAATTAAGTAATTCTGCAGTTTACTCTGGCTGCATGATGATATCTTTTTTGCTATCCCGGTTGATATACCCCCGATTGTAGCCACCGCAGAAATGCAAATTGGAACTACGACCGGGGCAATCATTGTAACCGATGCAAGTATTATTCCGGCGCCAGCGAGAACGCTTGACACCGAGTACACAATAACATCAATTGCGGTGATTCTTCGTCGGTATTTTTTTATTTTTATTTGATACTCCTCAGTGAGGGTTTTGAGTCTATTTTGAAATTCTCTGACCTGATCATAGCGACATTGCGTTGATGAAATCATTTTTATTTTAAAAATACTAGTGTTTTCAATTGTGAAATCCGAACGATTTTCCTTTCAATTTAGTTATTTACTTAAATCCGCTACGAATTCCACATACCATGTTACTGGTGTCCCAACCAAACTTTTATCAGTAGCTGTTATAGTGAACTTTTCAGTTGTATCCTTGTCGATGATCGTTGAAATCGTATTATTAACCCCGGATGAACTCAACGATGAAATATTAAATTGAGCCGTTGTCACCAGTGTTAATCGATAAATACCTTTAACGGTTGCAGTGATATCTAATTTGTTGTCTGTAGGTGTCCACGCAAATGATCCGTGTTGGATTGTGTACACGACGTTGTTGGTTTTCTCATGAGGAATTTTTGTTTTTTCAATGATTGTTATCATCCTCGAAAAATCACCTTTGACGGCTTCGATGAAGTTTTTCGTCTCATCGATGGATTTTTTAATATCAGGGAGTTTTATTTCAATTTTATCTAACGGGGTTCCAATAAATTTATCAATGATATTTCTACGAAATGATGTAAACTGTTTTCCGTTTTCTTCAATTTTAGATTGAAGTGTTGCTAGTTCTAACAGAGAATTATCCAACTCATTTTCATGGGTAGCAATCTTATTGTCCTGTTGTCGTTGTCGGCAATCATGCGGTTGTTGGTGATAATCATCTTGTCGTGGGTGGCAATCGCGTCTGTGATCGTAGACACAAGTGCACCTGGTTTAAGTCGTCCGTCGCTGGAATACAACGCAATAGAGTTTTCAGTGGCGTCTTGCTGCCGTTTTAAAATGTCATCCGCGGATATATTACTGGCTTTAAGTCGTCCGTCGTTGGAATACAGCGCAATAGAGTTTTCAGTGGCGTCTTGCTGCCGTTTTAAAATGTCATTCAATGACACATCACTGGATTTCAATTTACCCTGTTTGTCCTGAAATACAACTATTTCGTTCGGGTCAACACTTGCTAAATTTAATGTCTCAGCGATTTCATCTTTGATTGTTTTTTTTATATCCTTGAGAGAATCAGGGGGTGCAGTGCCATCGGGTTTGGGTTTCAATGATCTCCCCCAAATATCAATCATGTTATTGTAAAACTCTTTCTCTCTCTAAAATCGTTTTTGACGACTTCGTTGAAAAATCTTCGATTTTCTCCAGCGATTACTAGTGTATTCATTCACGACAACATGTGGTGGTTTTCCGCTTGGGTTACTCAAGGAGTTAGAAATAGCATCAAGGACATTTAATACTTCGCTGCCACATATTGGTGGGTCAATCATCGTTTGTGTTGGTAGCGTAGAATACCAAGTCTTCATTGGAAGGGTTTTTATATAACGCAAAAACTCTTTTGGTGGGGCTAATCCATATGAATCAAAATAGACAATCCCACGTGGATCAATAGCGTATGTAACCCAGTGAGTTCCGGGTCCGGTGCTGTTATCTAAATTAATGATTCCGGTTTCAACGCTGTTTGGTTGATGTGGTAATTGATCTTTCATAAAGACACCTCTAAAATTTTTAATCGCTAGTTTTTTAGCAGCATCCATTAAATCAAAATTGGACATTGGAACCATAGGTTCCTCAATTAATAAATCGTTCCTGGTAGTCTTAGACCCTTTCCGCTGTACCACGAATACGGGGTTCCTGGTAGTCTTAGACCCTTTCCCTTTTTTTTATATCCTTTCCCAGTTGCCTTCTTTAGTGCCATTCCTGCTGCAGTACCAACGGCTCCTAACGCTGCCGCTTTAGCCACCGCTGGGGCTGCTGCTGCAATCAATGCTGGTATCGCAGCTAACAACGGGAATATACCGCCTGTTTTAATCATATTTTTGATAGCAGCCGCAGAAAGAGTAATCTGAACACCCTTTTTTGCTACTAGTGCATCATTGAAATGTTTCACCTGACGAGTTGTCAGCGATAGTTTATTTGCACCACCAGTCATTTGGTTGGGTTTCAACGTGATTGTGGTTCCACATCGCTTAGCCGATTCTGATTGCAATTTTTTTAATTGACCGGGAGTTAACGCAACACTAATAACACTATATGACATTATACATAATTGATTGATTCTAAATCGTTTACAATTTCAATTACATGTTTTCCACTGGTGCATCTACCACTCTCATTCTTCCACCAACACCTTCAAGTAGCATTGATTTATCACTGAGAATGACAGCAACCGCTCTATAATCAGCAATAACACCACGAGTCACATTAGCTCTAAAGTGTATATCAACAACAGATTGTCTCATCAAATCGAGATGTTCCAGTGAGAAGTAATAGATCGGATACAGATTTTTAAAATCCAATTGTGATATTTGTAGACCGGTATCCACATTTTGATCGCGTGCCATAAATGACAACAGACGATGATAAACTCGTGCAATATGATTTTCTGTGTAATTAAGTTGTATATCCTCGGATGGTTCCTGTTGGCCGTTTATTCTCAGTGAGACGTCTTTCACACCTAATTGATCAAATATCATATGACTGAAACGTTGATCGCCAACTCGTGCGTTATCTTGTAACGCAATAAATATATGACGTGGCGCAGCAACACCTTGTTTTGATGCTAGGTTCCAAGTGAATAACCCGTTGATATTTGATTGTTTAACATCTGTACTCACGGTTAGCCAACTTAGTAATGATTTTCCTCCTTGGTCCATAAATGATAGTAATCGTTCTTCTGCGGTGATTGCTGGAGTCAACACTGGCATCCACAATGATATTTTTGTTAAATTGACTTTACCGGCATCAGCATTTGGATTTGCATTGTCTGCTGGAATCCTCCAGATTGCGTCACTATCATCACTCTTTCGTACAAGCGATACTGTATGCTTAGCTCCATAAATAACTTTTCTGACGTTTCTACAGAATCCAAATATGTGATGCAGTGGAATCGCGCATGAAAATGATTTACGCGCTCCTTGCAACATTGAGTTTCGTGTTGCAGCTCCTAGATTGAAATTAGCATCGTTGTTTATAATCATATCTTCGGCATCAATATTAGCGGTGCCAGCATTATTCTTTGGTCGTCTTACAACAAATGAATTTCCTCCAGCGGTATTCTTACCATCTTTTGCAAACATCATAGAAGGTCCTGCTGATCTTGTATAATCATCGGAATATCTCGCTAACCCGATTATTGTTGTAGCCACATCAACATCACGATCTATCGACTCGATTTCTTTTCCATCAATGAGATATCTAGCACTCTCAAATAGCGCCATGATACCATTATTGACAAAACCGACTTGAGTACCAGCTGGATACGGTGCTGGTACAGCAGGAGTATCAGCAGCTGTTACAATTTCTCCTTCTACTTCAATAAACGCTTCAGCGGGTAGAAAGTATTTACTGGTATCATGGACTTGAAGATCAATTCTTGCTCGACTATTTGAGTCTATTGCATGATAGGCGTAATATTGATAATCGCGTACAGAATCATCCTTGCCAACTGGGGCGTCTATATCAAATGCTGGATCACGTGACTGTTTGAACATTTTATTCTATTTATCAGAGTCTAAATCGCGATTTCCCATTTCATCATCGTGTTTTTTTAAAGCCACTTCCTGCTATCATATTTGCAATATTGCTTTGGTCGGGGGTTAAAACCATCGACGCTAATTTTTCATCTACTGCGTTATTTATAATTCTACTAACACTTGCAGGCATTTCCGCTGTAGACGGTAACGGTTTTGAAAATCCTTTGGATTTCATCCGTGATTTCACTAATGATGTTAATTTATTCTTCGCAGTTGAAAACGCTTTTCCAGCAAAATCTCCAACAGCACCAATACCCTTATCACGAATAACATCAATTGCTTTCATTCCTAATTGTTTAGCCAACGGCATCACTTTTGGAGCCATTCTCGCAAATAACCCTGCAATGGTATTACCTAAACCATCTCCGTAGTATGCTCTATAAACCGGAAACCGTGAATTAACTACGTAGACGGGGGTTGGTTTATCATGATTGTAGTGTATGATCATTATTTGAAATCAGAAACAATTTTTCAATTGTTATTTATCTAATCAATTGACTTTTCAATTCAGTCTCGGTGATTAATCACTGTGATACCCACTTTCCACTAACTCGCCAATGAAATCTCGATATGTGCTGATATCCATGATACCACCCTGAAATAATCGTCTACAGATATCAGCTGCTTCATTAATTATTTCCGGTGAGTTATTTCCGGCTCGGAACCCTCCTACAAGAACCTCTAATCGTGATATATCACTGAGAACACTACCAGGACATACCCCACTTTGGGGTCCACTGGAATCTCTTAATCCACTTCCGCTATAACCAGTTGCTTCATCCTGTTTTTCTAAATCCGTTTCTTGTAAATAACTATCATCATCATCATCATCATCATCACGTGGTACTTATTGTTTTTTAGGTGAAAAAGATATTTTCTTTGCAGGTTGCTGTCGCCGCCTTTGCGTTTTTAGTTCTTCATATTGATTATACACGTGATCCACCGCATTGATATATTCAATGTATGATGCACTATCGGTATCAATTTGACTTTTTTCAGTTTTGATTTTATAGAATATATCAGCCCAGTGAGTTATATTTCTAACATATTTATGATGTTCTGGTTTCAACCATTTTTTTCTGTTTTCATAGGACGCAACAACAAGCGCAGGAATTTCTGCTGAATCAGTCTTATCAATTTCTGCTAACCCTTTCTCGTTAAATCTCACGCGTAAACCATCAACTGTTCTTTTTGATTCTATTTTTTGTACAGCCTGTTCTGTTTGTTTAGTTTTCGCTGCTATTTTTTCGAGTTCACCAATAACAGATTTCCCCGTCTCGGGATCATCCCCCAGTATAGCGCGCTCTACTCCCTTCGTTGCTGTTGTTACTGGTTTAAACAATTCTTCAGATCCCGCAGCAAAATCAGTCTGAAGACTCTGTCGTTGTTGTAGTTTATTCCGTACAGAGTCACGAATTGGTACAAATCTCCTGATTGCATCTAATCGTTCACGAGCCAATCGGGTTGTTAATGCTTCATTGACCATTATTTGAAATCAGAAACAATGTTTCAATTGTAAAACAATTTTTCAATCCCGACCTAACGGCATCATGAAAGTGTTAAGGGCGTTATCAGTGATGAGGGAAGTATCATAATTGCTATAAAAATAAATAATATTGATAGTTCCCTCATTCTATTTTGATCATCCATTAACGGCCCATCACTGATTTTGACATTTTTAATCAAAAAATGCTAAAAAAAAAATGAAATCTCTCTTTGAGGGACGGTCACAATCAAATAATGATAAATGGTCGGTCAATCAAAATTGTTCATTTTCTTGAATTAACGCCCGTAGGTTTCTAACTTTAGAATTAACCTCCTTTTTCAATTCGTATTCGTACCCCAATTCTTTTCGTATTCGTTCTACGATGGTATACAACAGAGCGAACACACTTACGTCACTGGAAAATGCGAGAGAGTCCTTAATAGAATTCTGAATTCTTTTGATGAGCGCATACTTCTTTGGTAGCATATACTTGTTAGTGCTAACTCCGTATTCTATATCCTGAAAATCAGACATGATTTGATCAGGATTTAACCCATCTGATAGTTCAATATCCCAACCTTTCAATTTTGAAATCTCGGATATGATGCTATTCATGTTTTCAGAATTCATTATTCTATAATAATGATATATTTCTAAATGAAAAATATGACGTATTAGACATAACTAAATTGAATTTTCTGTCCGCTCTTTTTTGAAATAGCCGTTTTGGTTATTCCCTCTGCAACGAATCGTACTGAGGATATACAAATATCGAAGTGCCTACTGGCTTCATTCATTGATTGAAATATTTTTTCTTCGTTAGTTATCGTATTCAAAGATTTCACAGGTCTCTTCCCAACCGTTTTGCATTTTCCAGTCTTCCCTCGTTTGGTATTCTCACTTTGAGTAACAGCCTGCAGATTTGATAAAGAATTGTTCATTGGATTAGAATCGATATGATCAATAACAAAATCATCCTCGATCAATCCATAAAAACACTCGTACACGAAACGATGATTGCGATAAAATTTCTTTCCAGCGCGAAACTTCAAATACCCCATACCATTATCAGAACCAACTGGTTTCTTCAGTCTACGGTTTCTTACAACACCATCAATGGATGCTTCATAATTTGTGATCACAGGGTGTTGTCTGAATTCTTGGTTCATTCGTATACATAATACTATTGTTTGTCTAATTCATTGTTTGGTTTAATGATAAATCTTTCGATGTAATCTTGAGGAGTTCTTATGATTTTATCCCTGACTTTGTCAAGGATACTGACTTTATCAGTGTCAGCGTCAAGGATACTGACTTTGTCAGCGTCAAGAATACTGACTTTGTCAGCGTCAAGAATACTGACTTTGTCAGCGTCAGGGTCATAATTTCTGATTGATTGTCCATTTTTTATTCTTTTATCATAATAACGCTTCAATTCCCTGTATCGCTTACCACCGCAATTCAAACACAACCGTGATTTCCCCCTAACCCCAACCCCACATAGAATACAGGGTAACGGACCAAGGCTTCCACGTCGAAAGCTTTGCATATGATACCCACAAAACTCATTTCTGCATGATTTGTTACACGGGGTTACTGATCCAATCATAAGCCACTTGCAGTGATTCATTATATAAAAATCTTTCATTTAAATGCTTGTTTTAATTATAGCATGAAGGAATTAAGGAGAACGCCTTCGAAAAATGCTGAATTCAATGTTGATAAGGAGTTTAAGAGATTGTTGAATATCAATCCTAAATTTAATATCGATAGACCCAAAAAACCCAAAAAACGTCCAATAGACGGAAACATGAAAGAGTTTAAGAGATTATTGAAAATCAATCCTAGATTTAATCTCGATAGACCCAAAAAACCCAAAAAACGTCCAATAGACGGAAACATGAAAGAGTTTAAGAGATTATTGAAAATCAATCCTAGATTTAATCTCGATAGACCCAAAAAACGTAACAAACGTCCAAGAGACGGAAATATGAAAGAGTTTAAGAGATTATTGAAAATCAATCCTAGATTTAATCTCGATAGACCCAAAAAACGTAACAAAATTAATCCTAAATTTAATCTCGATAGACCCCAAAAACGTCCAGGAGACGGAAATATGAAAGAGTTTAAGAGATTATTGAAAATCAATCCTAAATTTAATCTCGATAGACCAAAAAAAACGTCCAAGAGATTACCCTGGAAGGATGCTCAATTCAATCTCGATATAGTTTCTAATACACCCAAGAATACAATTCTTGATAAAGCCATGATTAGTAAAATCAGAGACTGTTTTAATGAATTCAAGCGTGATGGAGCATCTTATTGTTGGTCAACATTTCGAATTGATGGTGTTGTTGACGCTACCATGAATGATGAAAAAGCAGCAGTGATAATTTCACGTGTTGGGGAAAAACGGTATTTTTTCCGAATCAAATTCATTATTGAAGTCGATGGCAAATGGATTATTAGGGATAAATTTGAACCAATCCTCAAGAATAAAAAAGCTGTCATTGTGAGTAGAGATTCCAAACCAGGAATTCTAACCGGAATCGATAAGCCATACTAAGAAAGATCTTATCCCGTAACAGCAATGGTTTATGGGCTATATCCGTTAAATGATAAACCCGATATCGCAAAACTAGCTCCTATGAAATATTCGTCAGGGCTTAATTGTGTAGCAACACGGGTAATGGAGCACTTCACAAATGCATCCCGAGGAAATAAACTAACTGATCTGCGACGTAGGAAAATAACCGAATGGGAACTGACAGTGAAACAGAACGGTGCAAAGATTTCTGATATAGCTAAGTTAGAAACATCATTAAGATTTCCAATAACAGTTATGACGATAACCGGAGAGGTTTTATACGAACCGAAATATAACAAAAATGGAGCACCAATACAGATAATTGATCATAACAAACACGCGTGGACACCTGCGGTAACAGTATTTCCACGAGAACGAACCGTGAAATATATCCCTAAGGAGTTCGTCGGGGATGTTTTCTATGAAGAGAGATTATTTGATGCTATTCATGCGTTGTGTAAAAATGATCCTGTGTCAGTGTGGTTACTTAGAAGTGATGAAGATCCCGAAATAGGATTCGATCAATTTGTAAAACCAAATGGTGAATTATATCGCGTTGAAGAATTAGATAATAGAATGAGAAAAATCGCTAGTGATTTTTCACCGGAGAGTTTCCATGAAAAACTACTCACGGATAGTTTTACTATTCCATCAGTGGTAGCTCACTTCGCAAGAGAAAAAAACTCATGGCGTCCAACACGAAGTGATTTTCTCGAGGATGTTAAATCGAGTTGCGTCGATTTGGTCATGGAGGATTGTGGAATACGAAATACTCACGTGATGGTATGATTTCAATTGATATAGCCGCGTGTTATCCCGGAAGTTTTCTCGGATATGGAGAATGCGCTGAGTACTTCAAACGATTTGGACACCCCACGCATGAAATGACTCGTGTTGCGATTAATGGACCATTGCCTAATTTTGATTTAACCGGATTCGCTCGTGTGATATCATTTGAATTAGCTACAGGGTTACATCCGTGTAGTTATGTTTGGCTCGGTAGACATCTATCTGAAAAGGCCTGGATGCCAATAGTGCTATTGAGATATATGATTGATTGTGGTATGCTAATATCGTTGATTGTTTCCGAGGCTATTATATGCTATCGAGCTCAGAAAGAAGTTTGGCTACCACAACCCGATCTAGATCGTATAATCAGCGAACTACGAAAACAATTCCCTGATTTCAATGAAGAAGAAATCATGAATTTGTCTATGAAGTTATTTGAAATTAAAAAAGAACAAGCAAAAGATCTCGGACGAAGAATAATCGGTAAATTCACCCAGGGTGGACGGTACGACAACGCAAAATATTCTTCGCGGTTGATCATAGATATCGCTGAATACGATTTTATTGTAGCGGATTTAATGAAGCAGGGAAAACTTGTATCCCGTAAGGATGCTTTTCTATCCAATGGTGAGAAAATGGGTACGGTTGTTACCTACTGTGATGGATATAATTCCCAGTACACACATTTGAGAAGTTCAATGCTAGCCTATGCTTCTATTAATCTATTTTCGATGATAAATAGATTTCCTAATACCGCGGTTAGAGTAGCCACTGATTCGATGTATATACACAATAAATACAAATCAGCTGTAGCTAAATTCACAGATCCCGAAGAAAATTGGGGGTGTTGGCGATTTAAAAAGGAGATGCTACATGAGTATTGTGAATCCGCAGACGTTGCCATGGATGATAAATATCTTTGTTGTAACCGTATTGAATTTCAATCAGAATTTTCTAATGCACCACCGGTATCTGATCCAGTATGTAGATACAAGACAGTTTATTTAAACGGTTGTGGTGGGTCAGGAAAGACAACTCGTGCAATTGAATTATTTCGTCGGTCAACCATGATTGTGCTAACACCGACTCACAGACTCGCCAGAGAGATGATACAGCGAGGGGTAAATGCCTGTACTTACCATAGTTTCTTTCGATGGAAGGGTGACAAATGGACTCCTGAGCGTATGGGTGATAAATTCATTCCTGAAATCATAATTTGGGATGAAATATGCACAGTGTCATTAGATGTATTACAAACTTTTCTTGAGTGGTTGTTAAACAAAAACACAAAAGTCGTCATGTGCGGTGATCACGGCCAACCACCACCATTTGTCGGTGCATCTCCACATGAATGGCTAAAGGGTTTTGTAGACTATTACGAAGAAATCACCACTGATTATAGATCAATTGATGAACGATTACGCGAGTTCAAAGCGCTAATTAGATTAAAACCGGATAGAATCCAATGCGAAATAGCGCGTGAAGTGATTTCAGAAACTCCAATGAATGATTTCTGGGAAACATGGAGACCAAATGATTTGATAATTGCAAGTAGAAAAATAGTCAGAGACACACTTCAAATGAAGTTATTTGAATTGCATAAAGAAAAATTTGCAACTCTTCCAGTGCCGTTGTGTTATAGGCCATCGGATACACGAAAACAGAATATTGAAGTTGATATTCCAGGACAGAGTAAAAAGCAGATTCTCGTGTTAAATGATATTGTGCTGGTTGATATCAATGTCGTTGAAGATGCATTGCGTGCTAATAAATCCCCGTGGACGCTAGGATACGCAGCAACAATACACTCTTCACAGGGATTGACTATATCGGATACAATTGTTTGGATGGTGGATAATCACATCGAATGGTCGAATTTAGTCTATCTCGCAGTATCCAGAGTACGAAGAATAAATCAACTTCGAAGAGTTGTTTTCGATGATAATGACACAACAATGGATGATATTGATGTTAAAATTATTAATAAAAAACTCTCCGGTTACAAACAACAGGACAAAAAAAAACAACGAGAATTTGATATTGATGCTAAATTAATAATTACGCTGAAGAAACAACAGAATAATCACTGCGCGAGTTGCAATTGTATAATGCGTTGGCAGTATTCGGATAAGGATCCTCGCCAATTCACCGTAGACAGAAAAAATAACAGTCTCGGTCATGTCAGAAACAATGTGATGTTGACTTGTCTTGAGTGCAATAAACGCAACGGTGCTAGTTAAGACCATGCGGTGGCAATTGAGTATCCTCGGGAATTACCTGTAGTTGTTGTCGAGTAAATCCTCGTTGAGGGGCAGTTGAATCCAGTTTATAGACTGGAGGTCTACCCGTAGATCGTGTTATACTAGATATCTTATGCGTAGTGACGCTCCAAATAGGATCAGTAGCCCTTTTTCTACCCCCTTCAAGCTCTCCTGGTTCATATAAATACCTAACAGTGACATTACTATGAAGAATTGGTTCTTTGAAATCTTTTTGTGGTTGTACGGGTATTGACTTGTTTTTAATCGCGTTGATAGGTTTCATGTTGATTGTTCTAGTAATCTCGTTATTCAGTGCAGTAATCACAGATGGTAATCTCTTAACCCATTCACGGGATCTTTTTTCTTGGATGAATTCTTTTGCGTATTGATATCCAAATAACCGCTCAGCAATCGTCCGATTAAATCGTTCTACAATGGCCTGATCGCGATGTAGCGCAGTATGCCCTCGTCGTATGGTGACATTATGATGTTTCATTGTAGATAACACTGCACCCTGAAATTCCTTGCCAGGATCAACCTGCAATAGATTTGGCCAGTGCAGAGGACCTCGTCGATAAATCCTTTCAAATGCAGAAGCGACTTCAGTGGCTGATTTTGTTTTTAACGGTTCTGCTTCTTTGTATCGACTTGCAATATCAACTACGGTTAAAGCGTATTTGTAACCACGATCATGTGGCAGAAATAATATATCAGCCTGATGAACTTCATTAGGAGCGGTCACATCAAAATGCGAGAATTGAATTTGTTTAGGCGGTGGTAGATAAATTTGCCATAGTGCCTGTTTGGATAACCAATTAGCCGCAGTGGTTTTTTTCACTTTTGCAGCGCTAGCGAGTTTATGGACTGCTGATTTACCCCTCCAGTATCCTCTTGGGGAATAATAAATTGATTCCATATTATTAATTACCGGCACCTAACATCAATTTACTTTTCATAGCCGATTTTATCAAAAATGAAGCCAATATTTCTTTGAAGGATTTATCAGGAATAGCATTTAACGCATGAATTAATTTCACATCTGCTAGATGCCTGTGTTGCAGATTGCTGCTTTTATAAGCAACATCATGAAGGTGACAGGCCTTATCAATGGCGTTTATTGGTTCTTCACCGGGGTTGGGTTGATTTTGATTATTGAGTCTGATATCAAGTCTGGTTCCCGGTCCACAGTAGCTATATCCTGGAAGGTGCTTTTCTCCGGGGTACTTTGCCCATGGGGTTCCAGGGAGCTTTGCCAATTTGGCTGCGATATCACCTCCTCGTTTTTTTTAAAATCAGATCTCATAGACACAAATCTAAATTTCTTTGTACCACATTGCACGCATTTACCAGAAAGCGCTGATCGGTTATTTTTAGTTGTAACCGTCGTCACATCATCTGTGCCAGTACGCGTTTTACACTTCACACAATATAGATCCATAATTTATGTATAGAAATATGGATATAATTGATTTTTCAGCGACTAAAACAAGAGAACCAGTTAAGCATCATGCAGCGCTACCAAACTCTATCCGGATGATTATAATCGGGCCATCTGGATCCGGTAAAACGCAATTGTTACTCAATTTAATAATGAGATGGATGAAGTGGGATAAGTTGTATTTAATTGCCCCTAGCGTAGATGATCAACGATGTTATGAAGTGCTAAAAGATTTTAATGAAAACGCTTCAGAAATTAAGGGTGAGAACGCCATTAATTTTATAACCGATATCGATGAAGCACCGAGTATTGATGATATTGATGGAGATATTAACAATTTAGTCGTATACGACGATATAATGTTGAATAAACAAAAAAATCCTGCTAGGATCTTTTCCCGGGGGCGTCACAAAAACACTGACGTGATATATGTCACTCAACGCTACACTCAGGTTCCAAAAGTCATCAGAGATAACTGCAATATTCTTTCTGTATTCAACGGCGTTGATACACATACGCTACGAAATATTTGGCAGACATGGTGTTCTGATATGGACTTCAATCAATTTAAAAACTTCTTTAGTCATGCTCAGTCAACCCCGTACGGATTCGCAACAATAAATCTACATGATCCTCGGACACGATATCGTATCGGACTTGATCAAATATTCGGTTGAAATCATTTATTATTTTTTGTTAACCTGTAGCAGCAGAGAGGGTGGATGACCACATCGTTGCGACCAAAATTGATTAAAAAATCGTAAAATCTCCGTTTTCATTTTTTTAGTTAAAATGAGATTTCGTAGGGAAGGCTCGTTAAGATTTCAATCAATTTTTTGTCTGAAAACGTTGTAGGGTTTGCCCCTGAGATATTTTTTTTTGGTTAAAATGAGATTATAGGACGGCTCGTTTTAGGATTTCAATCAAAATTTGTCTAAAAACGTTGTAGGATTCACCCTCTCTGCTGCTTTCTGTTTTAATTGTCTGTTTGTCAGATTCAAATTTTGACATTTTAAATTTAAGATCTATTCATTGGGAGATAATTTTTTAAAAGTGGGGTGATCTGTACTTTACAAATAAACACCAAATGTTGACCTCATTTCTCACCTAGCTTCAGAGTTGTAAACATGCTTTTAAAATAATTGGTTGATGCCAAGGACATTATGAAGCTTTGTTATAAATAACTGAAGAATGAATAGTGCCATGATACCATGATTGTCGAAGCCAACTCGGACATTATTTTCATATGGTGCATCTGCTACAACATTTGTTACGAGTTCTACTTCTACTTCAATAAACACTACAGCGGGTAGAAAGTATTAATTTCCGTAGATGGTAGTGGTCCCAGCGATGGTGATTTTGTCAGCAATGACGAAGTCATCAGAGCCTTATTTCTTCGTCGAACTAACGCTACTAATGTTTCTTAGCGGCGGAAAATGCTTTCCCGGCAACATCACCAACAGCGCTAATACCCTTATCACGAATAACGTCAATAGGTTTCATTGATAACTGGTTTGCTATTGGTGTTATTTTTGGAGCCATTCTTGCAAATAACCCTGCAATGGCATTGCCGAGACCATCTCCATAGTACGCTCTATAAACAGGCAATCGTGAGTTTACTACGTAGACCATGGTTGGTTTATTGTGGTTGTAGTGTATGATATTCTTATTTAAATGCTATTTATCTAATCGCGAGGAAATCTTCGAAATCCCACCTTTGAATTTTCAGTCATTTTGGTAACCGTCCGCTAGCTCATCAATAAACTCTCGGTATACACAAATATCCATGATATCACCCTCAAATAATCGTCTGCAGATATCAGCGGCTTCATTCATTATTTCTGGTGAGTTATTTCCAGCTCGTTTCCACCCTACGAGATTTTCTAATCGTTATATATCCCCGAGAATACTACTAGGACAACGAACAAGACCACAACCTGAAACTCCGATTGGATATCCACTTTAGAATTTTTCAGTTGTACCAGTTGCACTCTGACTATCATCATCAGGTGGTGGTTGTTGTTCAGATATGGATATTTTCTTTGAAGATGTTTGTTGTTTTTCGATTACTTTTAGTTGTTTTTCTTCCATTTTCATTGTTTTTCAAGTAGTTTACGTTGTTTTTCTTCCTCTTTCGTTGTTTTTCAAGTATTTTTCGTTGTTTTTTTCCTCTTTTCATTATTCTTCTTTTTTCTTTTTTCTTCCTCTACTTCTTGTAGTTCTCGCAACCTTTCTTCTCGTATAAGCCGCATTTCCTCTTCCTCTTCTGTATTCCGATTAGCTATTTCAAGTACAACTTTGATATATCTAGCGTATGAAGAATCCTTTTCTCATTTATTAATTTGATTTTTTTTCTCTGACTTTATAAAGTATATCCCTCCAAGATCATGGATACTTATTAAATCCTCGTTGTTCCGGTTTCAAAATAATCATTTTTATCTTCGTACCGTGTAGCAACAAAATCATGAAACTCTCTCTCTCTCTCTCTCTCTCTCTCTCTGTAATCCTATCGATGTGTGCTAAAAAATCAGGAGAAAATCTATCGTGTAAAGTGTTGAATTTTTTCTGACCAGGAGAGGGTTTTTGTAGCAGTTTTGATGTTTGTTTGGTTTCCCTTGCTATGTTTTCACATACAGGAAGAAGAGCTGTTTTTCCTATCTGTTCTTCAGTAAAATCTCCTATTATAACTTTTTTAATGGTCGATGCGACTTCCTTAGTGGCAGTGTTTACTGGTTTAAATAATTGTTCAGTATCCGTTACAAAGTCGGTTTGAAATAATTGTCTCGATTGTAGCTTATTTCTAACAGAATCATGAAACGGAATAAATCTCTCTCTTGAAGCCAATCCCACACGTGCTAATTTAGTTGTTAGGGCTTCACCTACCATTATAATAAATCCATATTATTTTCTAATTGTAAACGCAAATCCACAGATAGCTACGAGTTTCATTTTTAAAAAAAAAAATCAAGCGTTAAAACCCCAGGAATTCATGTAGAGAAAATCGATTTTTATTAAATCTTTTCGCCGGATTAGCCAAAAACAGTGAAAAATCAATTAAAAAACATCGAAGATTCGAAGATCGCGATAAAAAACAGCATAAAATTTGCCTCACATGGATATAAATTTCATAAAAATCGATTTTCTTTAAATGAATTCCTGGGTTGCAACTCTCAATTTTCATGAAATTATGTCGACCGATTGCATAAAAACACCAAAAAATGACCAAAAAACACCACAATAATGACAAAAAATCAATGAAAAAAATCCTTGAAAATATGTCAGCAGTTAACAAATAAAATAGAATCCATCCACTCTAAATTCTTTTGAATTTCACTACAGTGTTTCATTACTTCCGTGTCGCAAAAAAAACCCACAATAGTTGGAAGGTATTATAGAGTTTTCGTTCCATGTAAGTAAGCATACCTGTCTTTAGAATAAATCAATAGAACTATATAATTGTGGATTACACATATCTGCAAACAGGTCTTTTGTACCCGCGTGGGTATTGTACATGTTACTTGTGTTCACTGCATTGGATCGTTAATGGCTGACTTAAAATAATCGAATGGAAATTTAAAGAGAATAATCTGTCGAGAGATTTTTCGCTTTGTTGGGGCAACCGAGAGGGGAAAGTGATTTTCATTCTGTCTGAAGATTTCCTTTATTGATTTGACCTTTGAATTTATTTTGCGTTTGATTGATACTGTTGGCCCAATTCACATGTGACCCTTTCTACCATAGTGAATAGCTGGATACATTTGTTGATATCGTTACATCATACAATAGAATCATCTACCGCGTGCTGATTTCGTTTAATCAACCTATACTGCCTCGCTAATATATATTATTCCGAGCGCTATCATCAATATCTTGAAAATCAGAAAGATTCTGATTACAATCTAATTTATCTGTCAATTGTATTTTTTTCAAATTTGAAATGTCATTTATATTGTCATTCTTATTTTCGAAATTCATTATATGATATATTATATATCTAATTTCAAATACAAAACAAAATGTGATCGTATATGGACATTAATACAACCTTTCAAACCCCCATTCGAGTGTTATGGCGGGTTTATAAGGTACATAGGTGGATAATGATATATGATTTATGATAGACAATACAACCTTCAACCCCCATTCGAGTGCTATGGCGAGTTTATAAGGCAATATATACGATAACGAGTTAGAATTGATCATAGTTTGTTTGTATTGGACGGAACAACACATACACACAAAGGAGAGTTCTACATTCAAACTGAAACCAGTATACCCCCAACAAAATCACCACGGGTTGAATGCAAAAACACATTCACACCGTGTGACAGTGTGTGACGTATGGTGGTTTCACGGTTGAATTTCGAATGGCTTAAAGCCCCAATTATCTAAAGAAAACCCACCAAGAACGGCACCGTCGACAATAATGCCTGCCACGAGATTCAAACTCTTGGCCTCGAGTCGAGATCAAACCACCTACGGAATGCGTTTTATGTTCCATTCTACAAGTCTATAATTTTGAATATAATATATAGCTAAACTGCTGTGTATGTAGTAAAGATTTTAACGGATAGTGGATACTGTAGATGAAAATTGTGGATTTTGTTAACTGTAATTAAAAATCGTAGACACAATTATAAATATGCGTATTTGATTAATCATAGTAACGCCTCATTGATTAGATATGGTAATTTATTTTCATAACTTATTGCTGTTTAAAGTTGGTAATTTTATTCGCTAACGGCGTTTTAAATTGACTATGGTGATCATATAATTGAGTACAGAACTCAAGTTGGCATGCCCGGTCAGATCGCATCAAATCTTATATTATACATATATTGTATCGTATATAATCATATAATATTTAATAGTCTCACATATATATATATATATATATATATATATATATATATATATATATATATATATATATATATACGCAACAGTGTATATATGGTTATGCTTTTGGTGAGGACAACTGTGTTCAGTCCTGTTGACTGTTATTTTCACAAAAGTTTTAAAGCTAGTACTAACATTATAATTGCGAAATACGTCATATTTCAATCGCCATGGAGTTCTTTTAATCCAATAATTTTAATTTCCGGTAGCCATGCCTGGAATCCAATGGGAAGATAATCTGCATTTATTAGCAAAGTTCTTTGAAGGATAGTCTGACTTTGTCAGAATTGAATTCTGTCGCATTATTCAAATAACCTTCGCTTAGTTTCTGATCAGCACTTTAACTACTACATACTCCTTCGGATTCCTGAAATACAGAAGATGAATATAGTATTAGTATCAACTTTAGCCACTTGTGATGCTATAACATTGTAATAATGTTTTTCATCAGTATAACTTAATATAATTGTTTGGAACGACATTTCTAGAACGATGGTGACGGTAATTTTTGGGTAAAATTACATTTCAGTTAGTATTTCCAGTACAGTACCCACAATGTAGTTCATTTTTGTATTTACGTCAATATATAAAGCATTAAAATTTCACGTGTCTATCATTAATAATAAGCATTTTCTTGCAATTTAAAGTATAATAAATATATACGGCCGAGACATGACGTACATCATATTGAATTTTAGTATATGTTCTCTACAAATCTTGGACTAAGAGGCATATTCTCCATTCACAAGGATCTTTATGTTGATGCCAGAAAAACGCTTATGGGTGAATGGTGTTTACTGGTAATTTAAAGACTAGACCATTGTAACTCACTTCTGTATATTTGATCCATAATTTTTAAATAAAATTGCTTTCGCGCCACCTATTACTGAGAGACTTTTTCCTGTCTTAGCCTCAATATAAGTCACTCATTATTGATAATATTAAAATTACTACTACTACTACTACTACTATTAATAATAATAATAAGATCATTATTATTATTATTAATATTATTATCATTATTATTATCATTATTATTATTATTATTATTATTAGTAGTAGTAGTAGTAGTAGTAGTAGTATTGCTACTATCTAATTTACACTAGATGCGATGACACTTGTCCAGTGTAAAAGAATAAGCGAAGGCGAGGAGCCCAGTTTTAATCATTACTTAGGATTTATTTTGAAACTCCTAATGACAGTGGAAAATACCAAATAAAGTTAAGCAACATAAGTGAAGGAATAAGGTCTGGATTTGACAGTATACATTTTGTGTGTTGCACCTACTTACAAACGTGTAAATGTGGAATCGGTAAATGTCTTTCAATGGTTCATTGGGTAGGTTTGAACCATATTATTTAACAGAGAATTTGATAGTTTTCTGTGGCGTTGTCATAAATTATTTTGATATTTGAATGTGTCTTTTATGCTGATTATCAAGGTCTGATTTATTTTATATTACAATAAACTGTTAACACTACGGTTATGCTGTTACCACAGCACTGTCCCAACAATAACATCGATATACCTTTCATATACTTAAAAAAGTAATTCATTGATGTATTTATTATAGAAAGACAAGATCAAAATGTTCTTCAAATCTGAAAATATAAAAAAACAGAAGTTGGCATATACAATGCATCTAATTTTTATCATTCGTTGATTTTACCGAAGTAGTTTAGGTAATAGACAAAGAATTGAAGAGCAAAATCTATTTGACCTGCTTTGAAGCTACAGTTTTAATGTGTATAAGAATAATCGCTTTGTTATTATGTCATCTTGTTATGTCTGATTATCACTAGTTTATGTGTACTGTTCTAAATCTGAGAAGATGGAAATGCATGTTAATTGATGTGTCTGTATCAATGCTTCCCTCCAATTTTTTTCATTGTGTGAGTTCTACTTTATATATATAATCATTTCATCAAATTATATTATATTATATTATATGATATGATATGATATGATATTATATTATATTATATTATATTATATTATATTATATTGTATTGTATTGTATTGTATTGTATTGTATTGTATTGTATTGTATTGTATTGTATTGTATTGTATTGTATTGTATTGTATTGTATTGTATTGTATCGTATCGTATCGTATCGTATCGTATCGTATCGTATCGTATCGTATCGTATCGTATCGTATCGTATCGTATCGTATCATATCATATCATATCATATCATATCATATCATATCATATCATATCATATCATATCATATCATATCATATCATATCATATATCATATCATATCATATCATATCATATCATATCATATCATATCATATCATATCATATCATATCATATCATATCATATCATATCATATCATATCATATTATATTATATTATATTATATTATATTATATTATATTATATTATATTATATTATTATATTATACACACACACACACACACATATATATATATATATATATATATATATATATATATATAATGGTATTAAATATATAAAATCATTTCAGCCTTTTTCACTTAATATTCTGATGTTGGAGCAATTCCCTACATCATGACAATTCCCATGGTCTTGGTGAGTAAGAGTGCCAGCAAATTCTTGTCAAGTTGCTATCTGATGTTGGCGGTAATGACTGTGACGCATTTTTGCAATACCAGTTATATATCGAGAACGCATGACTTCATAAGGTGGATAATACAAGGTTAGGGTAGAACTACTTATCATTGAGTCATTTGGTGATAGAAAGTTCGCACAAACAGACCATGTTATATCTGTCTGTGAAATTGCCAATTGTTCAAGGTGTATGCACAAAGGTCTTATGCTTGCATGTGCGACAGTGTTTATAACACAATTTTATTTTATATTTATCGTAATGTGGTATATATTTATATATTTTCGTAGTTCAGAAAGGAAGAAAAACTATAAGATCTACGATGATTTTAGCAAAACAAAGTAATCAGATTTGGAATAGGAAAGATTATGCTTTCATGTACGCTATTGTAGAACAAGCAAATATTAATTATAGGGTAAAAGGACTCACATACATAATAAACATCCTGTCTTTAAATCACAATGTGATCACACCATGACACACCATAGTAGCGATGAATCTGTCTCTTATAAACCATATGCTACCTTATATACTATAGTTAAAGCAGTATTAACAATCTCATTAATTTATCTGGTAAGATTTCGTTTAATTTACTAAGCCAATAACTATTAACGTAATCGCTTTACGATGCCATAAATATTACAATGCGTGTCTCACTGTACCATTACGTACAGTTATTGTCTAATTGTATTTTTGTTGTTTAAATATATATTAACTTTATCGACTTAAGTTATCACGATCATTATTAAACTAAATTTGATCTTTTTTGTTGTTTTGTGCATATAAATTTTACTCCACCTAATTTAAATTTGGCCAATTACCGTAATATTACTGAAAGTGTCATAATTTAATTGTATTTATCGCACTGTGGTCTATCAATGTATAAACTTTTGTAGTTCAATAGAAGAACAAATCAGAAATATACTCACCGACATAATATACACCCAGTCATTAAATCACGATGTGACTACATGATGACACACTCTACATAGTAGCGATGAACATATCACCTATAAAGCATATATTACCGCATGTCTTACACTTAAAAAAAGATTAACAATCTACATTTGTTTTACTTAGCCAATAACTATCAACCCAATCGCTTTACAATGCCAGTAATAATTACCCCTTGTGTTTCGATGTACTATTATTCGACTTCTACTTCGGTCGAGCTTAGTTTTACCTTTTCTGATTTAGCTATTAATTTAATTACTTTAAGGCATGATAGGGCTACATAATGTTTATTTATTTTCAAAGCATATTGTTATCTTTAGTTAGTATCATTTTGTGCTGTATTCAGTTTCGTCTACTACAGCACGTTGTTATGGGCTGAAACAGCAATAGATATTTCCCAGGACCCTCAAAACAATCTTTCATGCTTTTTTCATAATTTATCTAGAAGACAATATAATGGAGCACAAAAGGTACGAAGGTACACTAGATTTAATGTGCTATTTATTATCAGTTTCACCAATAGCTACAGATGACAAAAGCAACAGGAACTAACACTTCTGATTCAATTAAAGCAAGTTGGGTTATAAGTGATGGCAAATTAAAACACTGGGGTTCCAACAGGAAGCTCAATACAGCAGGTTGGGTATTAATTAATGGCAAAGTAGAAATCAAAGGAGCAAGAACTGATGGTGAAATTGATTGGGTACTATTTAATGGCAACCTTAAACAAATCGTGTATTATATGATGCGGAGTGCAACAAGTGCAAAAATAATTATTGGCAAATACGAGCATGTGCTCTAACTATTGATAGACATTTCCAAGTGAGGAATACTAACAACTGAGATAGTAAAACAATATGGTTAATACATGATTGCATATAAACACTAGGCTACTAATTATTGGCATAAAACACCTTTTAGAGTAATACTTGATAGGAAAATATGTTTGAATGATATAATTATTGTTTATGAAAAGGATAAGTACAGAGTTACTATTCACGGGGTCATCGTGAGGTGGCATTGTTATTTACTGACTGGAGGCATATTATTTCGGAAAGTTTATATACCATATCATTTATGTGTGTATGTTGCATGCATAACATATTAAAAGTCTTCATGTTTGGTACAAAAATAATGTACGAAATGTTTCCATAAAATTAAAATAAAGTTTTTATAATCCTTAATTCAGGGACTACAATTATCGATCAAAAGAATATACCATAATACGATAAGCACACAATTAATTCGTACAGGGGACATGGCCCTACACATATAAATAAAGGTTGTTCTTGCATTTACCATGAACTATTGACAAAGGCACAGATAGAGTTTACTTGGGGTTGTTTGGATTAACCCTTTGACACCTAATGACCATCGATAACTTGTTTTTGCCATCCATTTGTGACGACATTCGTTCAATATATATATATATATATTAATATCTGTTGTTACAATATTCTAACTTACGCCAACATCAGCGCATCACGTTAATAAGGCAAGTATGTCTATTTATGTCTATCGAATTTTCTTTCTATCTATTTATCTATCTATCTATCTATCTATCTATCTATCTATCTATCTATCTATCTATCTATCTATCTATCTATCTATCTATCTATCTATCTATCTATCTATCTATCTATCTATCTATCGATCTATCTATCTATCTATCTATCTATCTATCTATCTATCTATCTATCTATCTATCTATCTATCTATCTATGAATCGTTCGACTGTACAGGGTCAATTAGCATATGTTTATTCCAATTGGTGTATCAAGTTTGATATTTGTATTTAAATGAGATTACTTTGAATCTTAGTTGAATTCCAGGAGTTTGATGAATCTTACTGACAGTGCAGCAAATGTGAAACGTAGTTAAAAACTTGAGATTGTTTTAATCTCAAGCCGTATCTATAAGTGAAATCGTAGTGTGTACCATTATTTGAAACTGAGGTTTTTTGAAGCTTTATATCGGATATATTTATAATATTATAGGTTTATTTTTAATGTGTGAATTTTAGTATAGAGTGGATAAATTGTATGTTGAGAGCATATGAGAATATTTGTACTTTAAGATCATACATTTTTTTTTCTTTTCTAATTAATACATTTTATTCTTTAACACATTGTCTTTAAGTTTTTCATTTAATCCAAAACCGACTCGGTTACAAATCTGGGAGAGTTTTGACAAGTTAAATATTTTCTGAGAACATTGACAACACGGCAGCTTAAAAATCTTTTTAATTCTGTCCAATATATACCCTGTAACGTGAACCAGGTATATAAACCGTTTCTGTTCAGTACAATGTGCCTCACTGCAGCGGGTACCCTTCTTTATGTTATAGTGCATCTTCTTGCACGATTGTGTAAATGTGTAGTTGTACAAGCTCATTAGATTATCGACGAAAGAAAACTTAAGCTTCAGTGAAGCATTATGGCAAGAATGTACATGAATAAATGAGTAAACAGAAATGTGAATGACAATTAATCTCTCGCACTCTAGCTTTTTTCTCGGTATGTGAAAGCTCGATCGTCCATAATATTATTTGTAGAACATGCAAATGATAGGGTAAATAAACTGCCTGGCATACTATAACTAGAGTCAGTTAATTAAAATTTGAACTCACGATAACAGATCGTGATTATTACTACTATAAACTTCAATTAGTATAATGCGTTGATATTTTAACTGTCGTTACTATCATTGTACATAATTGTAAGAAAACAATTCACTGTATATATCCAATATTTAAAGCATCATCGATCATCTATTTCATCTATCTTAGAGGATTTATTTTGCCAATAATTATTAATTGATATTTGTACTGTACCAAAAGTTAATGCCACATCCGTTTTTTCCCTACTATTCATTATTCCTAGCTCGTGTTATTCTTCGAATAAATATTCTTCCTACTTCTTTAGCATTGTCACTTACTTATTATTACCCCATTTTTGTTTTAATTTATACACAAATATTACTCCTTTTTTACAATGCTTATACGTATTGATCCAGGAATTTAACGTTTCTATCAGTTATTATCTCATGATCGACAGTACAAATATTTATTAACCCATATGTTATACTTTTCTATCAGTTATAAACTCACTTGCGTTACTGTGAAATACTTGTTAAACTACGTGTTTCACGTTCCAATCAGTTATTACTCCATGTGTTGTTTTCCATTTATATAATTATGATCATAATAAAGCGATGAAATGCAAATACAATTAGCAGAAAAGGGGGACACGCAATACAACCGTATTCTTGTATGAACTTTGCAGGACCCTCAAAACAATCTTTCATGCTTTTTACTTAATTTATCCAGAAGACAATGTAATGGAGCACAAAAGGTACGAAGGTACACTAGATTTAATGTGCTATTTATTATCAGTTTCACCAATAGCAACAGATGACAAAAGCAACAGGAACTAACACTTCTGATTCAAGTAAAGCAAGTTGGGTAATAAGTGATGGCAAACTAAAACACTGGGGATCCAACAGGAAGTTCAATACAGCTGGTTGGATAGTAATTAGTGGCAAAGTAAAACTAAAGGAACAATAACTGATGGTGAAACTGATTGGGTACTATTTAATGGTAACCTTAAAAGAGTCGTGTATTACATGAAGCGGAGTGCAACAAGTGCAAAAATAATTATTGGCAAAGACAAACATGTGCTCTAAGTATTGATAGACAGTTCCAATTAGGAATACTAATAACTGAGATAGTAAAACAATATGGTTAAAACATGATTTCATATAAACACTGGGGTACTATTTATTGGCATGATACACCTTTTAGAGTAATACTTGACAGGAAAACATGTTTGAATGATATAATTATTGTTTATGAAAAGGATCAGTACAGAGTTACTATTCACGGGGTCATCGTGAGGTGACATTGTTATTTACTGACTGGAGGCATATTATTTCGGAAGTTCATATACCATATCATTTATGTTTGTATGTTTCATGCATAACATATAAGAAGTCTTGATGTTTCGTACAATAATAATGTACGCATTGTTTCCCTAAAAGGAAAATAAAGCTTTCATAATCCTTAATTCAGGGACTACAATTATCGATCAATGAATATAACATAGTACAATAAATGTACAATACGTTCATATAGAGGACATGTTCATATTATTATATTAATATTGTACTCATTGTTTCCTAAAAGGAGAATAAAGTTGTTATAGTCTTTATTCAGGGACTACAATTATCGATTAATCAATATAACATAGTACGATAAATATACAAATCTTTCGTATAGGGGACATTGTCCTATACATATACATGCAGGTTGTTCTTGCATTTACCCTAAATTAATGGCAACGTCATAGATAGAGGTTTCTTGGGGTTGTTTGGTTTAATCCTTTGACACCCAATGACCATCGATAAATTATTGTATCCATCCATTTATGACGTGATTCGTTCAATATATATGTATATCTATTGTTGCAATATTCTAACTTACGCCAACATCAGAGCATCACGTTAAACGGGCAAGTATGTGTATTTATTTCTATCGAATTTTCTATCATTCGATCTATCTCTCTATGTATCTATCTCTCTATCTATCTATCTATCTATCTATCTATCTATCTATCTATCTATCTATCTATCTATCTATCTAACTATCTATCTATCTATCTATCTATCTATCTATCTATCTATCTATCTATCTATCTATCTCTCTCTCTCTCTCTCTCTCTCTCTCTCTCTCTCTCTATATATATATATATATATATATATATATACATATATATATATATATATATATATATATATATATCTGTATATCTATCTGTCCCAAAGTAAATCACATTTCAAAGAACACCAGTCGTTTCAAATTAACTGCATTAATTTAACTAATCCTTGAGTAATTTTGTGTTGTACATAGTATGCAAAAGTTTATATTGAGTGAACGTACCGAGAGAGCGAAACAGCTCCTATATCAAACATGCTTCCATCCACCATTTACTGTTCTTATTGATGACTTTCAAAGTGTTTTGGATAAACATTTTCATGTCGTATATGTTTGCTTTTTTAACCCGCCAATGGATACTGTGCACGGAAACATCTGTCTCTTAAGACAGGATACGATGAATGATTTCAACCCAAAAAGTTTAATATTTTCTAACTGGCAAATTTCAAATATCACATTATATGATTTTAATTCAGGAATTGATTGAATTAAATACATAAATGTGAATCATGTTATTTTTTATAATTTCTCTCTAACAAGCGATTATTAGTATATTCGTGGACGGTTTTATGTGATGATTCTCCCGATGATGAATTATGTGATGATTCTGATGATGAAATAGCGTTTAGAACATTTAATACTTCTATTCCGCATATTGGTGGGTCATTCATTTCCTGTGTTGGTAATGTGGAATACCAGATAGGAGTTTTTAAGTGGTTTATATAGAGCATAAACTCCTTAGGCGGCGCTAACCAATATGAATCAAAATAAACAATTGCACGCGGATCAATCGCGTATGTAACCCAGTGAGTTCCAGTTCCAGTGCTGTTATTAAGATTAATGATACCGGTTTCAGTGTCGATGGGTTGTTTTGGTAATTGATCTCTCATAAAAACACCTCTAAAGTTTTTTATACTTGTTTTAGCAGCATCGAGGAAATCAAAATTTGACATGGGAACTATTGTTAGTAAACTGTTCCTAATCTCAGGCCCTTTCCGCTGTAACACGAATACGGAGTTCCTGGTAGTCTCATACCCTTTCCTGATCGTTTCTTTTTTTGTACCTTTTTACAGTTGCTTTCTTTAGTGCCATCCCTGCGGCTGTACCAACGGCTCCTAGCGCGGCAGCTTTCGCTATCGCTGAGCCTCAGCCGCAATCAACGCTGGTAACGCAGCGAAAGGTGGAAATATACCACCTGATTGTGTCATGTTCTTAATTGCGGAGAGAGTAACCTGAACACCTTTGTTATCTTTGATGGCATCATTGAAGTGTTTTATCTGACGAATTGTCAGTGACGATTAATTCTGAACACCAGACATCTGATTGTGTTTTAGCGAGATTGTAGTTCCAAATTTTTAGCTGAATCGGATTGCAACTTTTTAATTTGACCAGATGTTAACGTAATACTAACATGACTATATGACATTTTATTTAATACGAGATTGATCTTATTGTCTACATATTTTCCACTGGTACATCAACTACCCTCATTTGTCCACCAGAACCTTCGAGTAGCATTGATTTGTCACTGAGAATGAGAGCAACTGCTTTAACTACCGTGTACGACTGGTAGATCTACATCAATAACATAAAGAGCGGTTACACGAGCTCAAAAGTATATCAACGACGGATTGTCTGCTTAAATCAAGCTGTTCCAGCGAAAGATAGTAAATGGCATATAGCTTTTGAAAATCCCATTGTGATATTTGCTGACCAGTATCTACATTATGATCACGTCCCATAAATGTCAGCAAACGTTGATACACGCAAGCTATTTAGTTTTGATAGTAATTAAGTAAAATATCGTCGGATGGTTCTTGTTGGCCGTTTATCCTCAATGAGACTTCATTAACATCCAATTTATAAAATATCATATGGCTGCGTAATTGTGACCCAACTCTCGCCTTATCCTGTAACGCTACAAATATATGTCGCGGTGCAGCAATATCCTGTTTTGATGTCATGTGCTACGTAAATACACCAGTAACAGAGGATTGTGCTTTATCTGTGGTCACTGTTAGCCATGATAGCAATGATTTTCCTCCATGATCCATAAATTATAGTAAATTTTCCTGTGCATTGATTGATGGAGTCATTACTATCATCCACAGTGATAGTTTTGTTATATAAACTTTACCATCGACAGCACCAGTACGCCAGATTGCTTCATTATCATCTCCCTTTCGCACGAGTACTACTGTATGCTTCGCACCATACATAACTTTCCAAACATTTCTGCAAAATCCAAATATATGAGATAGTGGAATCACGCATGAAAATAATCTACGCTGTCCTTGCCTTGCAACATTGATACACGTGTTACCATCATGTTGTTGTGAATCAGATGTCGTAGCTACTGGTAACCTTAATTTTCTATACTTATTGTTATCAGCGTCATTAGTATCCTTTGCGAACATGATAGATCGACCTGCTGATCTTGAATAATCGTCAGAATATATGGCTAACCCCATTATTGTTGTGGCAACATCAATATCATGTTCTATAGACTCGATTTCTCTTCCATCAATCATATATATAGCACTGTCAAATAGCGCCATAATACCTTTATTGGCAAAGTCGACTTTGGCACCAAGTGCATATGGCGGTTCATTAGCAGCATGATCATTTGTTACAATTTCACCTTCTATTTCAATAAATGCTTCTGCAGGTAAAAAGTATTTGCTGGTATCCTGGACTTGAAGTTCAATTGTTGATCGACTATTTCGTTGTATTGCATGATAGGAATATAATTGATAATCGCGTACAGAATCATTTTTGGGTACTGGTGCACCTAAATCGAACGCTTTGTCAGGTTGCGATTTGAACATTTAATTATATATTTCTTGATCTAAATCGCGATCTCGCTCGCGATTTCAAACTACTTCCCGCTATCATATTTCCAGTAATATTTCCCTGAGTGTCATATCCATTATTTATCCGTGATGCTATATTCTGCTCCACCGCGTTGTTTATTATTTTGCTAATAATTGCAGGCATAATTTCTGTAGATGGTAGTAGTCCTAGTGATTTTATCGCTGAGTGGTTTCTTTCGTCGCCGAACAAACGCTACTAGTTTTCTTTTTTGCGGAATATGCTTTCCCGGCAACATCACCAACAGCGCTAATACTCTTATCACGAATAACATCAATAGCTTTCATTGATAACTGTTTTGCGATTGGTGCTATTTTTGGAGCCATTCTTGCAAATAACCCTCCAATTGTATTGCCGAGACCATCTGCATCATAAGCTCTATAAACGGGTAATCGTGAGTTTACTACGTAAGTCATGGTAGGTTTATTGTGGTTGTAGTGTATGATCATCTTATTTAAATGACATTTATTCAATCGTAAATATCCTAATAATTTTCATTGCTAGCAATTTCATCGATTACTCACTGTGGTAACCGTCCGCTAGCTCATCAATAAACTCTCGGTATACCCCAATATCCACGATACCACCCTCAAATAGTCGTCTGCAGATATCAGCTGTCTCAATAATTATTTCCAGTTAGTTATTTCCGGCTCATTTCCCTCCTACGAGAATTTCTAATTGTAATATGTCTCCGAGAATATTATTAGGACAACGAACTAGACCACTACCTGAAACCCCTCTTGGAGCTTCACTCTGAGAAAAACCATTACCGGTAGCAACAGTTGCACCTTGTATGGGACCAACTGCGGCTCTTACTTTTATTTCCTCAATGGGTTCATATGGTGCTAGACCGCTTTTTATATCTTTAATTTTATGCATATAATGCTTAAAATTATGATCATCGTTTTTTTATTTTAATTAAACCGTGATTTGCCAACTATATTTTTCCGTACCAGGTGTCAGCGGTTTTTATAGATTTTTCAAATACATCGTTTATATATTTTTCCCTTATGTCCTTTTGAAAAATTTTAGCAGCAAAATCAGCTTATTCATCATCCGTGGAAATTTTTCTAATTTCATACAATACCTCATTCGTAAATATCTTTTCAGGTTTTTTTTTTATTTTTCGAACTTTTTTCTTCTTTTTCCTCTTCAATTTGTTGTTGTTGTTGTTCTTGAAGCCGTGCAGCTTCTTCTTCTTCAAGTTGTTCTTGTTCAAGACGTTCTTGTTCAATTCGTTCACTTTGTTTTCTGTTCCTGTTCTTCCTTAAGTTGTACAGCGGCTACTATATCACCAGGAAGTGTTTTTATAGACTCCTTTCTTTGCTTAGATCGTTTTGCTATTTTTTTAAGTATAGGAAGAAGGGCCGGTTCTTTCCCTCGTTGTTCCTCAGGAATTTCTCCCCATATGGCCTTTTCAGTGGTCGATACGACTATCCCGGTTGCTTAAGTAACGGATTTGAATAATTGTTCGGTACACGCTGTGAAATCGTTTTGAAATTCTTGTCTCGTTTGGAGCTTATTTTGAACGGAATCACGAACAGGAATAAATCTCTTAATCGCACCTAATCTCTCGCGTGCTAATCTAGTTGTTAGGGCCCCATCTACCATTATTAATATAATATATGATCTAAATTGTAAGTGAAAAATCTACAGATAGCTACGCGTTTCTTTTCTTCATAAAAATCGAGGGTGAAAAGCCCATGAATTCATTTAGAGAAAATCGATTTTCATGAAATCTTGTCGACGGATTAGCCAAGAACTGTACAAAATTAATAAAATAAAACATCGAGAATTCGACAATCACGATGAAAAACACCATAAAATTTGCATCACAAGGATATAAATTTCATCAAAAGCGATTTTCTCTAAATAAATTCCTGGGGTTTTCACCCTCGATTTTGATGAAATCTTGTCGATAGATTAGCCAAAAACACCACAAAAATGACCAAAAATCAATAAAAAACATAAATCCCTGAAAATATTTTAGCAGTTAACAAATAAAAATAAAATCCATAGATGCTCACCCAATCCGAAATTCTTTTGAATTTCACGACAGGTGTTTCATTACTTCCGCGTTGGTGATAAGTCACCACGCTATAAAACACAATAATTGGAAGGTATTATAGAGTTTTCGTTCCATCTGAGTAAGAATACCTGTCTATAAATGCGGATTACTCACCTGCAAACATATATTTTGTACCGCGTGAGCATTGTACATTTACTGTGTTGAGGTAACAAAAGGAGAAAAGTGATTTTCACTCTGTCTGATGATTTCTCTTATTGTTTAGATTTTCGAGTTTATTGTGCGTTTGATTTCATATTGTTTGCCCTATTCGCCTCTGATCTTTTCGACCGCAGTGAATAGCTGGATACATTTCTTGATGTCGTTAAAAATACAAGCGAGTCATTAACGCGTGCTGAATTCGTTTGATTAACCCATACTGCCTTGGAAGGACATACCTATTATTCTGGGCGCTATCAGCAATATCATGCAATTCAAAGAGAATCTGATTTATCTGATAACTGTATTCCTTGATTTTTCAAATTTGAGATCTCAATAATAATGACATTCATAGTTTCGAAATTCATTATATGAAATATTATATATCTAATATATTTTATATATCAAACACAAAATGGGGTCATTTTTTACCACTTTTCCTATGATATGAGTAACTCCATTCGCTCTAAGGTGTCATCAACATCTTATTACTCCTTGCGATATATATGCAAGTTATATATGATTATATATGATACGATATGATGAACGCCATTTGCACTAAGGTGTTATTCAGATCTTATTAATCCTATAGACATACATGATATGGACTCCATTCGCTCTAAGGTGTTATTCACATCTTATTGCGCCTAGAGATATACGTGAAAAACACCATTTCGAACCTCTCAGGTGTTATTCACATCTGAGAGTCCCAGAGGTTACATATATAAGACAACACATCCCCATTTGGAACCCCTCAGGTGTTATTCACATCTGAGAGGCCCCGAGGTAATACGAAACATTTTTGTTTGCTTTAAAATGCCCTCACATATTATCGCGCCTAGAGATATACATTTTAGTATATATAGGCGGTACATCAGGACACCTAGCCTGTTGTTGGCAGTCTACCGAATTCCAATGAATACGCGCGGCACAAAGGGTGACAGCTGTTTATATACACAAAAAGAGGAAAAAAATCATCCATTCACGTGACGTGACGTAGAGTGGTTTTCCCATGAAATCATTTTGGAGTTTCCGTAACGGTTATCTCCGTTTCATAAACTGTATATACAAGCCCACACGAGTTATTCAGCTTAATGCTAGATATAATAGTATAATACATTCTTTATTTTTATTTAAATACTTGTTTTAACACATGGAGGAATTTGAGAGATTATCGAAAATTACGCCTTGGAAAAATGTTAAATTAAATCTTGATATAGTCTCCACAAATGTACTAAAGAGTCTAAAAAGTGATAGAAGCATGATAGTTAGAATCCGTGATGCATGTAATGAATTCAAACACGATGGAGCATCTCACTATTGGTCAAAATTTCGAATTGATGGTAATGTTGATGCTACCATGAACGACGAAAGAGCAGCAGTGATAATCTCGCATCTTGACCAGAAAAAGTATTTTTTTTAATGAAATTCATTATCAGCTCAGAAACGGGAAATTGGATTATACGTGACAAATTTGAACCAATATTGAAAGATAAGAGAACTGTCACTGTGAGTCAGGATTCCAAACCAGGAATTCTGACTGAAATTGACAAACCGTATTACAAGAGAGATTATCCTGTAACCGCGGTTGTTTATGGAATATATCCGATAAATGATAAACCGAGTATTAAAAAATTAAAATCCATGAAATATTCGTCTTTGATTTGTGTAGCAGAACAAATAAAAGAGCTATTTACAAAAGCGTTGCGTGGGAACAAATTGACGAATCTAAGACGCAAAAAATAAACAAATGGGGACTAACGGTAATGGAGAATGGGGCAACAATTCAAAATGTGGCCACGTTAGAACCGATACTAAAATTTCCAATAACCGTAGCGACAGTAACAGGCGAGATATCATATGAGCAGCAGAGAGGGTGGACAGACCGAATCTATTTCTGACAAACCGAAACTATTTCAAACAAGATCCGAAAGGATTTAAAACAGAAACCAATTCAGGCAGACAAAAAACAGAAATTGTTTCGGTTTGTCACGCTATTGAGAATGCGTCTGCAGAGAATCTGTCTCCAGACAGACCAGGCGCTGATGACGTTGTGGAAACGAATTGTTTCAACCGAATATTTGATCAAGTCCGATACGATATCTTGATTTCTGGTCGTGTAAATTTATCGTTACAAATCCATGTGAAATTTACTGAGCGTGACTAAAAAAATTTCTAAAGAGATTATAATCCATATCTCCACTGCATCAAGTCTGATGAATATTTCGTAGCGTACGTGTGTCTACTCCATTAAATACAGCAATAATATTGCAGTTACCTCTGATCATTTTTGGTATTTGAGTGACATATATCACATTTGTACTTTTATGCTTACATCTGGAAATATCCTAGCAGGATTCTTTTGATTGTCTAACATGACATCATAATATATGACTAAATTGTTAATGCTTCCATCAATATCATCAGTGCTCGGTGCTTCATCAACATCAGTTATAAACTCAAAAATATCCTCATCAATTTCCGATTTTGCTTTCTCGTTAAAATCCGTTAACAACTCGTAACATCGCTGATCGTCTACACTCGGGGCTACTAAATACAACCTGTTCCATTTCATCCATCTCGTTATCAAATTAAGCAGCAATTGTGTCTTGCCACTTCCAGAAGGTCCGATTATAATCATGCGAATAGAATTTGGTAGCGATGCATGATGCTTAAATGGTTCTCGTGTTTTTGTTGCCGGAGAAACAATTACATTCATGTTATTATAAATAAATTATGGATCTATATTGTGTGAAATGTAAATTACAAATTACAAATTACTTGACGACGATTACAACTAAAAAAAAAAACAGATCAGCAGTTGCTGGAAAGTGTGTACAATGAGATACCAGAAATATTTAGATTTGTTTCCGTTCATAAAATCGAGGATTTACAAAAAATGTGGAGGTGATATTGCAGTAAAGTTAGTAAATTGAAATGGAACAGCATGGGCAAAATATCCAGGAGAAATACACCTTCCAGGGTATAGGTATTGTTGACCAGGGACTAGACTCGATTTCCGACTCGATGATCAAAACCAACCTTGACCCGGTGAAAACCCAAGAAAAGCTATTGATAAGGCGTGTCATGCTCATGATGTTGGTTATAAAAGAAGCAATCTGCAACACAGACATATCGCAGATGTAAAATTAATTCATGCATTGAATTATATCACTGATAACTCCTTGAAAGAAATGCTGGCTTTATGGTTGATAAAATCGGCGATGAAAAGTAAATTGATGTCGTGTGCTAGTAATTAATAACATCATGGAATCTATTGATTATTCCATAAGAGGATACTGGAGGGGTAAATCATCAATCAGTAAACACGCTTGCGCCGCAAATGTGAAACATCCACTGCAGCCGATTGATTATCTAAACAGGCGATAAGGCAAATTTATCTACCACCGCTAAACAAATTAACTTCTCGCATTTTAATGTCAGCGTCGGGAATGAGGTTCATCAAGTTCATATATTATTTCTGTCGCATGATGGTGTTTACAAGTGCGCGATCACCGTAGTTAATGTCGCGAGTCGATACAAACAAACATAACCTCTAAAGACAACATCATCAACTGAGGTGTCTTCAACATTTGAAAGGATCTATCGACGAGGTCCTCTGCGTTGGTCAATTCTATTATAAATTGATCCTGGGAAGGAATTTCAGGGTGCAGTGTTATCAACAATGAAGCATCATAATGTCACCATCAGACGAGGACATACTGCCCTGCATCGCGATCAGGCATTTTTTGAACGATTTAATAGGACAATTGCTGAGCGGTTATTTCGATATCAATACGCGAAGGATTTTATACAGGATAAACTATGTCGTGAATGGATCAAGAGATTACCAGGCGTGATTACCGCACTAAATAATGAGATTGCTTAAACAATCAACATGAAACCTAAAAATGCGATTTAAAAAAATATATACCTGTAAAACCACAAAATGATTTTTTCAAAACAACCGATACTCGGCAATGTCACTGTTAGATATTTATATGAACAAGGAGAGCTTGAAAGTGGCAAAAAAGAGTTACTGATCCCATTTAGTGTGTCACTACACATACAATATCTAGCTTAACACGATCCACGGGTAGACCGCAAGTCTATAGTTTGGGTTCAACAGCTGCTCTGCGAGGATTTATTCGTGACCAACTACAAGTAATACCCGTGGATACTCAATTACCGCCGCGTGATTTTAACTAGCACCTCTGCGTCTGTTGCACTCAAGACAAGTCAGCATCACATTATCTCTGGTATGACTTACACTGCTATTTTTTCTGTCTACGGTAAATTATGCTGGGGTGAAATCCTTTAGGACTTTGTCTGACATAGTTTCGCTTTGTCTGAAATAGTTTCGGTCTGTCCACCCTCTCTGCTACTATATGAACCGAATATAAATCGAGAGGATCTTCAATCAAAATTATTGGTCATAATGCACACGCGTGGACATCCGCGTTAACAATATTTCCGCGGGATAGAACCATAAAATATTTACCCCTGGAATTCTCCCCAGAGTTCTCTGGGGAAGAAGAATTCTCTGAGGAGAAATATTTGATTTTATTTACCAGTTAAGTAAAAACGATCCTGTGTCAGGGTGGTTACTTCACAGTTATGAAAACGAAGAGGGTAAATTCGATCAAGTTGTAAGACCCAAAGGCGAATAATATCGTACTGAAGCCCTCCATGACAAGATGAAAAAACTAGCTAGTGGTGTTTCAACGGATTACGACCAACAATTACTGGCAAACTGTTTTGTAATACCGTCGGTTGCAGCTCATTTCAAGAAAAAGACAAATCTATGGAAACCAAAAGGAGCAGAATTTCTCTCAGATATCGATTCAAGCAGCGGGGAATGTGTCCATGGCGGATTAAGGAATACAAAATAAGACCCTGAAAACATCATTTCGATTGATATGATTGCGTGTTATCCAGGGAGTTTTCCTGGGTAAGGAGAGTGTTCTGAGTACTTCAAAAGATTTGGACATCCCACACACGACATGACCAATGTTGCGATTAATGGACCATTGCCCGATTTTGATTTAACCGGATTCGCTTGTGTGGTATCATTTGAATTAGCTAAAGGACTTCATCCGTGTTGTTATATTTGGTTTGGTAGACTCATCTCATAAAAACACTGGATGCCAATTGTGTTATTATGGTATATGATTGATTCTAAAATGATGATATCGCTGATTGCCAGTGAAGCAATTATATCATATCGAAAACAAACTGAAGTCTGGTTACCACAACCAAATAGTCTAGATAGTATAATCAGCGAAAACAGAAAACAATATCGCAAGGTGGTCCAAAAAAATCTTTGATGTTAGAAATATAATCACAAAAGTTCTCGGTAGAATAATAATAGATATAATTCACACAAGAATGACAATACGACCATAAACGACATTCTTCGCGGTTGATTATAGATGATGCTGAATACGATTTTATAATCGCAGATGTAACATCTTTGGGTATATATGTCCATCGTAAGGACGCTTTCTTATCAGATGGAACAAAAATTAGGTACAATTGTTATTTACACAGATGGAGAAAATCCTCAGTATTCGTACTTATGGGCGTCTATGTAGATATAAAACATAAAGAAGCAGTGGCTGAATTCACTAATTCAGACGAGAGTTGGGGATCATGGAGAATTAAAAAGGAATTACTGCGTGATTACTCCAAATCAGTAGATGTTACAATTGAAAACATTTTACTTGAAACATAATCAGATATCAGAACTATCTAATGAACCGTCGTGTTCCGATCCAATATGTAGATATAAAACCAGTTACTTAAACGGCTCTGGTGGGTCAGGGAAGATGACTCGTGCGATTGAATTATTTCGAGGGTAATCAAACATTACTGTGCTAACACCCACATACAGACTTGCAAGAGAGATGAAACCGCGACAAATTAATTCTTGCACTTATCACAGTGTCTTTCGGTGGAAAGGTAAGGAATGGACTCCTAATCAAATGTGCGAGAAATATATTCCAGAAATCATCATTTGAGATAAGATATGCACAGTTGCATTAGATATACTATAAAAGTTTCACGATTGGTTTTGGCTAGCGAACACAAAAGTGATAATGTGTGGCGATCCTGGTCAAGACCCACCATTTGTCGGTTTATCCCCGCATAATTGGCTAAAGAATTTTGTAGACTATTATGATGAAATTAGTACTGATCATAGATCACTTGATAATGAATTACGTGAGTTCAAAAAACTAATCAGATTACAACCGGATAGAATCCAATGTGAAATACGATTTGATCTTGGAAAGTAGAAAGATAGTCAGAGACACACTTCAGATGAAGTTATTTAACACGCATAAACAATTTTGCAATACCTCCAGTGCTATTCTCTTATAGACCCAAGGATACACGAAGACAAAATATCGAAGTTGAAATTCCAGGCCTGGCAGAAAAGCAGATTCTAGAGTTAAATGATATTGTGTTGGTGATAGGATACGCAGCGACGATGCATTCGTCGCAGGGGTTGACTATATTAGATACAATTGTTTGGAACATAGATAATCGCATCGTGTTGTCTAATTTAGTTTATCTTGCAGTGTCCAAAGTACGAAGAATAAATCAACTTCGAAGAGTTCTTTTAGGTTATAATGACACAAAAATCAATGATATTGTCAGCGATAACATAATCAGAAAAAAAACTCACTGGTTATAAACACCAGGAATAAAAATATAACAGAAAATTTGATATTGGTGCCGAATTTATAATTGCACTGAAACAACAACAGAATAATCACTGCGCGAGATGTAATAGTATAATGCATTGCTGTTGGTCGGATAAAGACATCATCATAGCAATCTTGGTCATACCAGTGATAATGTGATGCTGACTTGTCTTGACTGTAACAGACGCATAGGTGCTAGTTAAGACAACATGGCGGTAATTGAGTATCATCGGGTATCACTTGTAGCTGTTCACGAGTAAATCCGCGCTGATGAGCAGGTGAATCAACTCTATAGATTGATGGTCTACCGTGGATCGTGTTATGCTAGAAAATGTTATGTGCGGTGATACTCCAAATATGATCAGTAGCTCTTTTTTGCCACTTTCAAACTCTCATGGTTCATATAAATATCTAACCCCGACATTGCCGACTTTTGGTTGTTTTGGAAAATCATTTTTTGTTTTTGTGGGTATATATTTCTTTTTAATCGCGTTGTTACGTTTCATGTTAATTGTTCGAGTAATCTCATTATTTATGAGGTAATTGCAACCGGTAATCTCTTGATCCATTCGCGAGATCGTTTATCCTGAATAAATGCCTTTGCGTATTGACATCTAAATAACCGCTCAGCAAGTGTCCAATTAAATCTTTCAACAATTGCCTGATCGAGATGTAGTGCAGTATGTAAGCGACTGATGGTGACATTATGCTGCTTCATTGATGATAACACTGCACCCTGAAATTCCTTACCAGGATCAAATTGTAATAGATTTGGCCAATGCAGAGGACCCCGACGATAAATCATTTCAAACTCAGAAGCCTATTCAGTTGATGATTTTGTCTTTAGAGGTTCTACTTGTTTATATCAAAATCGCAACGTCAGCTACGGTTAGCGCATACTTGCAAACACCATCATCTGGCAGAAATAATATATCACCTTGATGAACCTTATTAGCGAAGCTAACATTAAAATGTGAGAAGTTAATTTGTTTAGGCGGTGGTAGATAAATTGCCATATCGTCTGTTTGAATAACCAATCCACTGCAGTGGTATTTTTCACCTTTGCGGCGCTAGCGAGTTTACCGATTGCTGATTTACCCCTCCAGTATGCTCTTGGGGCATAACAAATAGATTCCATGATGTTATTAATTACCAGCACCCAACATCAAATTACTTTTCGTCGCCGATTTTATCAACCATGAAGCCAAATTTTCTTTGAAGGATTTATCAGTGATGGAATTCAACGCATGAATTAATTTCACATCTGCGATATATCTGTGTTGCAGATTGCTGCTTTTATAAACAACATCATGAGCATGACACGCCTTATCAATAGCGTTTATTGGGTACTCACCAGGTCGAGGATGGTTTTGATCATCGAATCGGATTTCGAGTCTGGTCCCGGGTCCACAGTTACTATAACCTGGAAGATGTTTTTCTCCCGGATATTTTGCCCATGATGTTTTTGGTGATTTTACTTACTTGGCTGCTATAACACCTCCTCGTTTTTTTTAATCCTTGATTTTATCAATGAAAACAAATCAAAATTTGTTAGTACCACATTGTACACACTTACCAGCAAGCGCTGATTTGTTATTTTTAGTTGTAATCGTCGTCAAGTCATTTTATGCTAGTACGCTTTTTACATTTAACACAATTTAGATTCATTATTTATTTACAATAACATGAATGTAATTGATATTTTGGTGGCAAAAACACGAGAACCTGTTAAACATCATGCAGCGAATTATTTTCGCATGATTATAATCGGACCATCTGAAAGTGGCAAGACACAATTGTTACTTAATTTGATAAGGATATGTATGAAATGGCTTAAGTTGTATTTAGTAGTATCTAGTGTAGACGATATGCGATGTTACGAGGTGTTAAAGAATTTTAACGAGAAAGCAAATAAACGATATCGAGGAAACACCGAGTATTGATGATATTGATGGAAGTATTAACAATTTAGTAGTGTATGATGATGTCATGCTAGACAATCAAAAGAATCCCGCTAGGATATTTTTCAGAGGTAGGCATAAAAATACCGATGTGATACATGTCACTCAACGATACACAACAATACCAAAAGTTATCAGAGATAACAGCATTATTGTTGCTGTATTTAATGGAGTTGACACACATACGCTACGAAATATTTGGCAAACTTGGTGCGGCGGTGTAATGGATTATAATCTCTTTAGAATTTTTTTTAGTCACGCTCAGTCAATTCCACATGGATTTGTAATGATAAATTTTCACGATCCGTGATCACGATATTGTATCGGACGTGATCAAATATTCGGTTGAAACAATTCGTCTCCACAACGACATCAGCACCGAGTCTGTAGCGTAAAATCCTAAAGGATTTATCTTATTTTTGTCTGCTTGAAATGGTTTCGGTATGAAATAGTTTCGGTTGAAATCCTTTAGAATTTTGTTTGAAACAGTTTCGGTTTGTCTGAAATAGTTTCGGCCTGTCAACCCTCTTTGATGCTTCACTACTTAATACCAAACTCCGCTTGCATTTAAAAGGCTGCATACAGCCTGAGTCTACTGTATAAACACTTTTTCAGAAAGACCGACACATTGTTGTCTTTTTTAATTTTTCCAAGCTTTCATCTCAATTCTCCCAAATGTTGACTTATTATCTACTTATACAAATGATATGGTATTTATTTCACCAAAATCTTCAGCTTAAGCGATAGGTTTGTGTTTTATGAAACAATTATTGGCTAAACAAATTTGGTTTGTGCTTTGAGGTCATAAGTGTACAGTATGGTCATTAAAGAGAGACTGTGATGGATAATCAAATGTTGCTAATTATACAACTGTTAAGACTTTTAGTTCTAACAGCCATAAGCAACTTGTACTAAAAACTACTGACAACACTAACCAAATTTCGGCTAAGCATACATTTATCCAATATTTGGTTTCTACTTAAGAGTGTGAAGACTACAATTATAGAAATCAGCTAAATGTTGCTACAAAGAACATTAGTTGTGCACCAGCCTCACTGAACATGGCAACAGGAGTCCTTAGTCAAATTATAGCTAGATTAAAACCTTTCTAGTCCCTCCAACAGTTAGTCAAGCTATTGAATAGTGATAGACCAGATATATATCAAAAGCCCTTCCAAGAGTCTCATTATGTGCCTTTTCTAATTTGGGTTAAGAGAATGTTGCCCACAGCAGAGGCATGATTTGAATAAGTGTAAAGTTAAATCGGAAGCTGTTACATATTATTCATTCTTATATTTGGCTATTCCTATTGTTACTTATATTTAGATTCTTTATTAGTCACCACAGTATATTAATTTTGATTATTGTTTTAGATATTAAGAGTATAGAACATTACTATTCTCGCTGGGCATTCTAGGCCATTGCCGTGTGTCGTGCCTTTTAATACAACTGAAAATATCCTAAATATGTACTCCACAAAATCATAATTGTCCTAGTGATGTGCTTAATGTTTATGTTATACGTTTGTGAACATCATACTTGTCATATCTTCTTCTTAGATCAGATTTGTGGCTGTGTCCAATTAAAAAACAAGCGATTGTACCAAAACATGTTTATTCTTTACAATTAAAATGTGTTCCTTGAAATGTTTAAGTTATTTAATTAATATGTTTGGTATCTGATTACCAAACATTTTGGATTATATAAATGTGATATATGAAGACACGTGGCACACGATCAACATTAACTCATTTAAAACAGATGAAACATCAAATGTGTGTCAATAGTGTATTAGTATCATTCAGATATGTCTATAATTTGGACTGGTAATAGCTTACGTAGGCAAATGTGGGATTTAAACACGAGGACATTACGTTCGTTTACAATGTTCACTTTTCATTGTAGGAAAATAAACTCTTTATTGAAAAATTTTTCACTTTGTATTACTGAGATTGAAACAATACATTTATTTCATAACTCATATAACTCTTTTAAGATGCCAAGTTCATCAAACTTTGCTATTTATTTATGGATTGTATACAGATTAAATGAAAATAGAATATTGTGAAAATGTCAAGCATAGTAGAAAGTAGCTTAAATTTAATTTAAAGAGGGGGATAAAATGAATAAAAACGAGCTGTTTGAGCCTACCAAACAATAGTGATAAGTTAATGTGAAAAGTATCAGATACAAAAATGTTGTCAAACATTGCATTGGGCATGCAAAGACAATTTAAATATAAGTCCGTTACGTGTGACGCATAATTCCAATCTGATTTTTATTGAAACAGGGATAGAGAAAACCATGAGAGTAAACTTACGAACGAGAAATACAAAGAGAGAAAAGTGAGAAACTAAATTTGGAAAGTGCATGGACACTATTTAAAACATGATTAAGTTATTATGTTGTTAGAAATAGTAGATAAATGCAACATTAAAGACAATAGGTATATATAATTTATCTATCTAATTTTTTGCACATACTTTGAAATGACCAAGCATGTAATGGACATAATAATCAAATATTGTACTTGCTTGCAAACATTATGAAATCTGCATTTACAACGATAACGTGGTTAAGCATTGTATGTTAAGATTTATGAATGATATCCTAACCTTTTCGTAACTTCAAATAAACTCATGCTGAATATGCAAGGCAACCAAATGTCATCTATTCCATAGCTGATTCCACCCCCACCTCCCACAAAGTAGGCTGGTCAAGTATTTGATAATGTCTGGAGTTAAATAAATCTAGAAGGATATCAACGACAATATCAATACAATTATTGACGATAAAGGGTGGAAACTTTGGAAGAATTTGATCTTCATGCTGTCAATTATGTTCAGAAATCATTATCTCGTCTTATATTCACCTATTGTTGGTTGAGGATATTTAACGCTTTGTAGGCGATCAATCCTTAGTAATTTCGTGACCAATCGTGACGGAAAATTACAAAACGTTGGAAGCCTACGCTCGTAATGGTGACGTTATTTCATCCCTGGAGATGACACTATATCGTTATTTGAAGCTATCCACATTTATAAGCAGTGCAATACGTTGCTAAAGCAGTTTTGCACATTTATTGTTTGATAAAAGTCAGACACAATTGAAATGTGTCTGGAGTTTCTCAACAAATTATGCATGAATTAGTTATTCAAATGTTGCAGTCTAATATGAATATGAAATTCAATAAAATTAAGAGAGATTACGCCAGATCAATAGCACAGCATAGAGTTATAGTCTTATTTTAGATAGTGCTATTTAAGTGTTGATGCATCCCCGAAGTAGTCTCCAGCCGTAGCAAATTTATAGCAAACGTCTCAGATACATATATAATTGCATCCATTCATCCTTCCAACCATACATTTCTAAGTAAATACAATTTCGTATAACATGACACTAATGGACATTATTTTTATTTAAGGCCTGAAAGATGCTGAACATGGCAATTGTGTTAGTGCTACTTTTGATTCCTCATTTGCCTGTAACGCAAAGCGAACAGTGGACCGCTGGACGTACTAGGTGCATAAGAGGCGCTATTTGCGCACGTCGTCAATATCCTGGCTATAGCTGGTGCTATACCGACTATGAAGGCAGATGGGATTATTGCTGCACTGGAGAATGCACCGTTGTTGGCAATTTCTTGAAGTGTGCATCCGGAGGTGAGAGTAAATATTGTGGAAATACTCGCACACATGATATCCAAGGAAGACCATGTCTTCCAACATTTCCATGTGGTGTGCACTATAACGAACTAAAACAAAGAGATTTATATTATTGGTGCTATGTTGATCTGGATAAAAACTGGGACTATTGTTGTGCACCGCATAGTAAATGCGAAAAGGGTACATCGAGTTTTTCGTGGTGCTATTTCGGAGTAGATATATCACACAAATCCTGGAAAAGATGTCAACCAGAAGAATAAAATTATTACAGTATCACCAACATAAATTCATGAAGTAATTATTGTGTTTAGGAGTAATTGTCTTCCTCATCCTGCTAAGAATGCTACTTGTAATTTAATATCTACTTGCTTGATTAATTATTGGTAATTTAAGCGTTTATCAATTCAAATTTTCAATCTTTGCTAAACTTATTATCTTTTAATGTTTTGTATTTCATTATGTAAAAAGAAATGTGAAAGAATTAATAAATGTAGTGTTTCAAAATGTAACATACCTTGTAGTCGATGTATATGTCATTATATGGAAAATGTAATCATGAGATTTTGTAAGAAGCAAATTAAGGTTTTTATTCCTGTTTAATTAATTCATTATTTGATAACGAAATCATTGTTGATTAACCTTTACACTTGACTTCATCTGGAATAGATATCAACCAACAGAATAAAAACGGCCTGTTCGATGACTGATTCGGATACGGGCTCCTTGATTACATTCCATACACTCCTAAGATAGTTAAATGTAATGTATATGCAATATCATCAACATACATTTAAAGAGTAATTCATGTTTTTTTGCGAGTAATTTTCTAGCTCATTCTGCTTAGCAGACTATATGTAATTTAATTTCTACTCGCTTAATGAATTATTGGACGCTTAAAAGTTTGTCAATACAATATCAAATAGTTGTTAAACGTATTATTCTTTTATGTTATGGACTTAATTATTTAAAAAGATATGTGAAAGACAAATTCATACCACATTCCAAAAAGGAACATCAATTTAGAGTTGATGTATGTTTCATTTATATAAAAATGTAATCATAAGATTTCGCAATAAAGCAAATTAAATAAGCTTTCTATTCTTGTTAAATTAATTCATTATTCGAGAATGCAATCATTGTTTATTAAATTCTACACTCGTTGACCTATGTTCTGGAATTCAATGTAGGTCTATATCCAAATGGTAAATTAAATTCGCGATCCCAAACACATTTTTCTTATTCGAGAAGCACGAAGACATTAGGATATTTGTAATATGCTATCATAGCATAAATACTGGCGATGATGATGAAGGGAAGAAAGATATGAGCAAGAAAATGACAAACACTTGTTATATTACCTACGATAACTATAAATGATAATAGCATCATCCATCATCAACATCCATTCAGCAAGCGGACTCCAAGGTGGACGGACCGGACCTCTACAGTCTACTGATATGATAGCCGGCAGTGAGAAAAGGCGCCATATAGACCTGTACAACAAATAAATAATGCAGTCAAACGAGCGACCTAGGTGTCTACCCAGTAAGGTGACGGGCAACCGAGCCGTGGCAGCGGGAAACCAAGCCGGGGTAGAATTACACCCCACTAGACCAGACTACAGCGGTGCTGATAGAGGGAAACCCAAAAACTATGCAGAATACGGAAAGCATGCCTGCCACGTGGAATTCAAGATGGCGACCAGTGTGCACCACTATACAACATCAACGGTGGGCACGAGTTTGTACTGGGAGCCAAAAGGAAAGAAACAAGGCGATGTCCCAACCCAATTTCCACTGCACAGACAAGGGGGAAAAGGAAAACCAGCCATGAAAGAAAAAACGGACTGGCTGACCTAATGCACCGAGGATACCACGGAGAAAAGATGACAGCTAAAACCAGCTAGGTTTTCATTTGTCTGAATGATAATAGGGACTCATTTGGCTTCGAGTACCCTCTTTGACAAACTATTTGGCCCTGAAAAGACTAATTTGACCTTATTGGCACTGCGAACAAATTTATAACCAAAAATCCCCTACCATTGACTACACTTTTATGTGTCGCTTAGACACTTTAGCTTAAATACAATAGGGACTTACACATGTACACTTAGTACTAGTCCCTATTTTTATAGGATGATAAATAATATTTTTTAACTATGATATTTGGTTAATTGCACAGGTGGCTTACACATTTTTGGTTTGTTAGGCTGTCCATTAGTACAACTGGACTGAATTTGATATACAGGTGCGCGCTTGGCTTTTCATCACCTTTACTCCCTGCCGCCGTAATTTCTCGTGCTTGCACGACCACATTACGCGGACATAAGCGATATGAGAAAACTATTTTTCTCTCGCTTCACTGCTCTTGCAGCTCAGTAGTCAACAGAATGATAGGGGTGGGTGTGAGTAGGTTCCATTCCTACCCACCCTATGGCCAGGCTAATGGCCTTACATTCACCCGGGCAGTACAATTATTGCCCGTGGTGACGGCCGTAGCCACACCCAGTGGCAGTTCAATAATTGCCCCGTGGTGACGGCCTAAGTAAATAAGCACTCCTATGAGTGTATAAACGCCTGCAGGGGATGTGGCACAATTCCTTCCCCTCAGGATAAAGTAAATAACCCATTTTATGGGATAAAACAGTGACAAGAGCCTATATGGACGAATCACTTTAAACACATAATATCAATCAATCAATCAAATGATAATAGCAATAATAACGACTTATGACACATGTTGATTCTGAGTGACTGCCACTTCTGCTATGAATGCAACAAACATGGATAGTACTATTACTACTACAACTGCTACTGCTACGAGTATTACTACTACTACTACTACTACTACTACTACTACTACTACAAAATGTGACATAATAATGAGGTTTGCTTTTAGCATTTTAATCTGACCATATACCGGTTATTTGCTAAATCTGTCAGCAAATTTTGTAGCGAAGGCCGTATCCAAAAGTATTCCTTAATTAACAGACGGAAACCTCGAAAACTAAACCGATGGATTACGATTATGAGACTCTAATAGTTGGACTAGAAAATTATGATGCAAACACGCTTAATCGAAACAAGTATTACTGGGAAATTAGTTTTATTGTTTTGTCATTTTATTGTGACAAAAATACACATTCTATCATCACCACCACCGTAACAACAACTCTTACTTATACAACGATCACTACTAACGCTGCTACGAAATTTGCAGCTACTATTACTACTACATACTCTGTCGATCAAGTGAGCCATTAATGGAGTTTTAGAATTTAAAATATATTAATTGGGTTGTAATCAATAATCATGACTTTCGCCGCATTGATTGAAATAAACAGTGTTATGTTTCGATGATCGCTTATTAAAGGTAGTGCTACTTTTTAATAACATATAATGTATTTAAGGCAATAATTATTTTTATATAAGTATATTTGATTAATCATGGTAACGGCTCCTTGATTAGTTATGGCAATTTGTTGTCATAATGCATTGCTGTTTGATGTTGCTAAATGTCCCATACAAAGACAAAATATGTACCACATTCGTACTTATACCGCATAAGCCAAGGATCAAAGTACTGATTCATTTTGGCATGATAACTGCACATTAACATTAAATCAATCATGTATGGATTATAATTCATTGTTTAGTGATGATAACTGGGTGAAGATAATACAAATATGCATGGTATGTTCAAAAACGTCTATTAAAAATAGTCTAAAAATCATTTATCTGGTGGCTGTTGTAGTTTTACGTTATGTTTGAAATTTCACCTATATAGTATATATAATAAATCATGCACAGTCTTTTACTGCATGGTAGTTGTTTGACAAATAATACATACTGTTTTGGACAAATACAGTAACAGAATTATTTTGTATTTTTAAGGCCTTGTTTGTGTTATATTATATTAACCTGGGCGTATTGATATGAGTTAATGAATTGTATAAGATTACAAACTTCATTCAAATATAATATGCAATAAATCAATTGATGTTACGTTCATTCAGATACCATCATCATAGACTACTCACTTTTAGAAGCACTGCTAGATGTGAGGACAAAGTATTCAGATGCCATTTATTGATTTCGATGATTCTATATTTCGCCATGAGAAAGAAATACATTTCGTATGTTTATATATCGTTAACGATTGTTCAGTTCCATCGAACGTACTATGATAGTTAATATAATGCAATCATGCCCATTTCAAACCAATTATTTGCCGCATATGCGATATACATGTAGCTTTAAAGTGTAATTCTATATAGGACGTTATGGGAACCAACATTGAAATAAAATGGACATTTATTAAGAATTGAGAAGTATAATCATATTCTTAACTCTTTCCACGTAATGCGACTTGTATGCTCTTTATACAAATAGTGGTTATTCGTTTTCGTACAATTACGGTTATCAAAATGTTGTAAATGATGCAAAGTTCGATTATATTTGACCTCGCCTATGCAGGTAAAAACATATGTATGCAAGGCATCCCATATAGGGAAATGTGAAAATACTTATATGTCACAGGCATATCATTGCTCATTCAGTTGTTGATAAATGATGTAATTGTCTAAACTGATCTTTCAAACGCAGACTGGTGTGCAAGTTGGTTTTTACAAGTTTAAATATATTAACTTTAAAATCTATTTTGATTCGTTATTTTAACAATTAAGCTGCTTGCATAATCTTAAGTAATATCGTTTGCCGAGTGTCTCATACACCTACCTATCTGACGACTTATATGAATACAATATATTATTTATAAGGATCTGAAGAAAACACTACTCAAAACTTATTGACAAATACTTTATGCTATTGGATTCACGCCTAGGTGTTTATCAGACGGAATTAACACAAATACTGTCCAAACTAAGCTTTAGGTACACCTACAAACTATACATACAACAACACAAATATAACCTAGGTCAGTAGAACAGCATGTTAAATAAGGTTTTCAGTCATATACATCAAACACAAAGAGCAATAGGAGTGTTTACGTGCACTATACCCATAAATATACTTATATATTTTAACGCAACACTGTATAGCTGGTTAAGATTTCGGGGATGACATCTATTTTCAATCATGTTGACTATGTTCGTTCCAAAATTTGTTTAAATCCAGCAATAACTTTATAATTACAAAAAAGTAATATATTTTGGGCACGATGCAGTTCTTTTTAACTTAACAATTCTGATTTTTTTTAATTTTCCTTATTAGATTTAGATTTAGATTTACAAATTAAATTTAGAAAAATCACAATGAGAAGAACAAGATGCAAGATAACAACTATATTGGAGCTACGCCTGATACTAACATGAAAACATCGTAGTGCATGTTATTTTTTCGAACGATGTTAATCAACCCACCTATT